>JBBPBX010065197.1:0-20026 GCA_038048925.1 Garcialebias charrua | reverse complement strand
TCACACAAAAGGACTCCTATCCATTACCACGAATTGATGAATCCCTCGACTTTCTGGCAAGAGGAAAGTACATCTCAACCCTGGATTTGGCTCGAGGATATTGGCAAGTTGCTGTTTCAGAGGAATCCCGACCAAAAACAGCTTTTGTGTCTCACTGTGGCCTCTACCAGTTCCGTGTGCTGCCGTTTGGGTTATGCAATGCGCCAGCAACATTTCAAAGGCTCATGAACTCTGTGTTGGCGGGCCTGATCTACAAAACATGCGCTGTGTACCTAGATGACATTGTGGTGACATCTCCCACATTCGAGCAGCACTTAAAAGATTTGGAGGAGGTCCTGAACAGACTTGAGGCAGCTGGCCTCACGCTAAAACTGAAAAAATGTCAGTTCTGTCTGAGTGAGTTCATATTTTTGGGTTATCGCATCACACCTGCAGGCATAAAACCTGACCATGATAAAATCAAAGCTGTCATTGATTTTCAGTCACCATCTACAGTAAAACAGGTCAGACAGTTCCTTGGACTCACTGGCTATTATCGGCGCTTTGTCAAAGATTATGCACGGCATGCTGACCCACTCCATAAACTCACACAGAAGGACACTATTTTTCACTGGGATGGCAACTGTCAGCAAGCCATGAATGTTTTAAAAGACCGAATCACGTCAGCCCCCGTGTTAAGATTTCCAGACTTTGCTAGACCCTTCTATGTTCATGTTGATGCCTGTGACCTAGGATTGGGCGCTGCTTTGATGCAAAAAGATGAAGAGGGCCGAGACATTGTAGTGTCGTATGCAAGTCGTTCTCTACACAAGGCTGAGAAACCATACTCAACCCCTGAAAAAGAATGTTTGGCCATCATTTGGGCTCTGGAACACTTCAGACCATATGTTGAGGGCCTTCACGTGACTGTTTTCACAGACCACAACAGCCTTAGGTGGCTCATGTCCCGTCCAAACCCTTCTGGCCGGCTGGCTAGATGGTCTTTGAGACTACAAGACTTTGACTTTTCAATTGTTCACAAGCCGGGACAACACAATGCAGTTCCTGATGCTCTTTCCAGGAATCCCCTGCCAAACCAAAGTGACACGCCCATTGATATCCTTCCAGAACACGCTGTTATAGGCAGTTTGGACCTCCGTTCACTGCCCCCAGTGTTATTATCGGATCGTTCGCACATGAGGCAGCTACAACTGGACGACCCTGTGACGGGTCAGCTCCTTAGAGACATCGAATCAGACTCATCAGTTCTGATGGACAATAAATCCCAAGAACAATACACTGTCTATGACAGTTTGCTGTATTACAGGGACCAAAAGACTATGTGCAGTTTGCACCCATTAAAGGAACTCAAACTTTTTGCCCCAGCATCTCTTCGTGGAACCCTGCTGAGCTATTACCATGACCACCCCACTGCTGGCCATCTTGGTGTTTCCAAAACCCGGATGAGACTACGACACAGGTTCTTTTGGCCTGGCATGGCAGGTGATGTCAAACGTTATGTCACCTCTTGCTCGGTCTGCCAACTCACAAAACCAAGTCAACAGAAACAAGCTGGTCTCATGGTCCCTATTGTGCCCAAAAAAACCTGGGAATACACAGGAGTGGACTTTGTGGGTCCCTTGCCCCGTACTCAATCAGGGAATGCTTATTTGCTGGTCTTTGTGGACTATTTCTCGAAGTGGATTGAGGTGTGTGCAGTTAGAGAGGCCACAGCCCAGGTTGCAGCTAGCAAGTTCTTAAGTGAAATATTTGCTAGACATGGTAGCCCCACCTATCTCATTTCAGACAGAGGTTCTCCCTTTGTTAGTGAGTTGTTTGAACACACTGTGTCAGCTCTAGGCTCAACACATAGGCTCACTACAGCTTATCACCCGCAAACAAATGCAACAGAGCGTGTAAACAAAACACTTAAAACAGCTATCCGCGCCTATGTGAGTGACAAACACACCGCATGGGACAAGTTTTTACCACAAATCTGTTTTGCACTTCGCACAGCTCCGCATGACAGCACAGGTCTTAGCCCATCCATGATGTTGTATGGTCGTGAGCTGGACACGCCTCTCGACCTAATCACTCAACCAAGCTGTGATGGACTGGATGACCCAGACGTGCAGTATCCAGAGACTCTTAGAGCCACCCTCAGGGATGCTCATCACCACGCCAGGGCTACGTTGGATCTCAGCCACAAAAGACAGAAACACTACTACGACTTGAGACGCCGCCATTCTGCCTTTGAGATTGGTGATCTGGTTCGAGTGAAGTCTCACCCAAGGTCAGATGCTTTGGCTAATTTTACAGCTAAACTGGCACCGCTGTTCAAAGGCCCCTTCTGTGTCAGTCAGAAACTTAGCGATGTGAACTACAGACTAAATGATGTTGAAACAGGAGCTGATGCTGGAGTTTTCCATGTTGTGAACATGCAGCCGTTCCACACTTGGGACTCTGCCGGCTCCAAAAAGACTGCCGGTGCGGCTGCACAGGCAGATCACACGTACGATGACTTTGAGGATGATTCCCCTCTAACTGAAGCCGTCCCTGACCTCCCTCCAAGTGATGTGCCGAATGACATTCACCACTCACAGACGCCTCATGGGGTCGATGACACCAATGTGGATGAGACTGAGTTTGACCAAGATTCAGATTGCGCTGGACGTTACAATCTGAGAGCCCGGCGCCATCCCAGGATAACGACTGGTTGGTCAGACCATAAATGGACAAATATCTACCATACTGACAGGCTTAACAAGGTGTAAGGTTATATTTATTCAGGTTAAGGGATGCATGTAAATTTCAGTTAAATGTGTTGTGTTGAAATTTCCTGTAGTTACCTAACAATCAAAAAAAAAAAAAATTCTGATGATTCGGGATGACAGTAATTTGTCACCCATTGTTACATAGAAAAATTAGTTCCTTAACTGTTCTTTCAGGGGGATTGTGTTTATAAAACAAAGAAGAGTTCCACA
The DNA here is from genome assembly GCA_038048925.1 of Garcialebias charrua. NCBI lineage: Eukaryota > Metazoa > Chordata > Actinopteri > Cyprinodontiformes > Rivulidae > Garcialebias > Garcialebias charrua. The sequence goes on along the minus strand of JBBPBX010065197.1, from coordinate 17,063 downwards.
CAGATTTTATGTTGGTATTTTGGAACCTAAGCTGACTGTGTTACGGTTATCCACAGATATGTATACAGGTGTGATATGATCCTTGCCCCATGTGTAACTGCAGTTTTACGGCTATGTATTGCTTCGTTATATTTCTGTACTACTGTCTGTAGTCGTGTGCGGCTGAGGACAGCCTTTGTTTACCAGGGGGGCATATGTAACAGTCATTACTGTATATTGGTTGGGTCCCAGAGATGAGTAGGTATCACCACAAGGGGGCGCCTACTCCCTTTGTTTTCCGTTGTTGTACACTTGTACAAAAAGTAGAATTATTATTCCACGTAGTTAAGGATACAGTATACAAGTGACGATGAGGGGCAGAGCGGTAAACTAATATTATTTGCTCATGTATGACAATATAATGTTTAGTACTGTGGAGAACTGGCGTTACATGGACGAAGTTTAATAAATTGGAAGTGTGGAATAATTCAACGTGCGTCCTGCTGCTTTGAGAGTGACTAACGGTCGCTGCTAATTTCTCCAACCTCTCACCGAACCGTCACACACTTCCTACTTTTGCCTTTCAAAATAAGAGTCATAACAAAAGAATGTGCATAATACAAAATAAGAGATGTAAACTAAAACTATGGCAGTAAAACTCCCACCAAATCACTAACCTATTGTGATTTCACTTCAAACATATAACATTACAATAAAATATACAGTATTTACATTTTAGCATTTACTCTGCTTCTAGTAACAACACAGTTTTATGAACTGGTCTATCAAGATACACTGGCTTGACAGTCCTTTTTCCATCCTTATCCAAGGTTGAGTCACTCATCAACAGCTTCACCTTCCTGATTCTTCCATCTTTGCATTCCTTTAGTTTCTTTGATATATTTGTCTCTTTGACAAATTTTGAAGATCTAGAAGCCAGGATTTCCACTCTCTGTAGAGCTGATCCGAAAGAGGCTTGTCCCATCCGACATTCTCCTGATATAATTGTTGCAGGATTTGTTTTCCTTTTAGGATGAAGGGTGCCACAAATCCCAGTGGATCATACACTGACGCCACTGTCCACAGGATTCCTCTTCTTGTCATTGGGTGTTCTTTGACTGTTATTCTGAATTGAAACTCATCAGAAGAAATACACCACTGAACACCAAGTGCTCTTTCCATCAGTGGCTCTCCAAGCGCTAGATCCAGATCTTTAATACCGTCAGCACACTCCTCTCTGGGCAGCGACTTTAACACATTGTCACTGTTTGATACGAACTTGTGTAATCTTAGTTTTCCTGTGTTACACAGCTCTCTTGCTTCCTTGACTAGTTTTATTGCTTCTGCATCTGATGTAACACTTACAAGTCCATCATCTACATAAAAGTTTCTTTGAATGAACTTCACTGTGGTTAGAGAGAACTTTCCCTCACCTTGTGCAGCTAGATGTTTTAAACCAAAATTGGCACAACCAGGTGAAGACGCTGCACCAAACAGGTGAACCTTCATGCGAAAGACTGAGAGGAGAACACTTAGATCCCCATGCTCCCACCATAGAAAGCGTAAATAATCCTGGTCTTGAGGTGTTACATGGAACTGGTGAAACATGTGCTCCACGTCACACATTACAGCCACTGAGCCCTTCCTGAACCTACAGAGTACTCCCACCAAAGCGTTTGTTAGGTCAGACCCTGTAAGCAGGTGTTCATTTAGCGAAGCATCTTAATATTGTGCAGAGGAGTCAAAGACTACACGGATCTTGCCGGGTTTTTGAGGGTGATATACTCCATGGTGGGGAATATACCAGGCAGGGGTATTACAGAGTTCCTTCTCTGCTACTTTCTCTGCGTCATCGCGTGCAATAATGTCCTCCATGAACTTTGTATAGTCTGAGTAGTACTTTTGATCCCTTATGAATCTGCGTTTGAGACTGCTTAAGCGTTGCATAGCACTTGACATGTTATTGGGAAGATTTGGTCTGTCACTTTTGAAAGGCAGGGGCATTTCATAATGTCCATCTTGCTTTTGTTTGATTCCTTCTTGTAGCTTTCTTATGAAGCAGACATCTTCTTGTGAAATGCTCGTCTCTTCCACTGCTCTCTCTATAAAATCTGATTCAAGTGCTTTGATTACATCTGGACCTGTTACTTCTTTTATTTGTGTCTTGTAGATATAATGAACTTTATTCTTTAACTTTTTGGTTGGCTCAGTCTCTGGTATTACTTGCTTTACAGTGATGCGATGACTTACTCCAATTACATCGCTGCCTTCGTCACTTGAGTCACAGTAAGAGAGAGAGAGTCTTTATTGTCATTTGCACCGCATGTGGTACATGTGATGAAAACGAGATTATGTACACGGGGTCCCAGTTACATCCAACAACAAATGCAAGAGAAAAACAGTAATAACATCTAGAATTAACTAAGAAAAACATCAACTAGTAATACACTAAGCCTAATATAGTGGGAATAAACAGCAGCACGAACATGAGTTTGTATGAGCAGATGGTCACAGATGAACACAGCAACAAGAAAACAGATCAGCATCAGCATGATGTGATATTTTGCAGTGTTTATTTTTTATTTTATTTTTATTTATTCATGAGTCTAACAGCCTCAGGGTAGAAGCTGTTCCTCAGTCTAGTGGTTCTACACTTGATGCTCCTCAACCTCCGTCCTGAGGGGAGTGGGGCAAAGAGTGAGTGTGCTGGATGAGTGAGGTCTTTCATGATGCAGGTGGCTCTTTTCCTGCATCTGGAGGTGTAAATGTCTGTGATGGTGGGGAGACTGACTCCAACAGACTTCTGTGCAGCCTTCACCACTCTCTGTAGAGCTTTCCTCTCTTCAACTGTGCAGCCTCCATGCCACACGTTGATGCTGGAGCACAGGACGCTCTCCACTGCACACCTGTAGAACGAGGTGAGAACTGGGCTGCTCAGACCAGCACGTCTCAGCCGTCTGAGGAAGTAGAGTCTCTGATGACCTTTCTTGATCAGGCTGGTGGTGTTGTTGCTCCAGCTGAGGTTATCATTCATGTGTACACCCAAGTATTTGTAGCTGGAGACCACTTCCACTGCAGACCCACCTATTTTCAGTGGGGCGTGGGTGTGTTTGTTCCTTCTGAAGTCCACAATCATCTCCTTTGTCTTCTTCACATTCATGTGAAGATTATTCTCTTTGCACCAGCTCTCCAGATGTTCCACCTCCTGTCTGTAGCTGGACTCACTCATTACATTAACTAATGATGCTCCAGCCCAAATCTGTTTTCTGGGCATAAGGCTGGCTTTCTTCACCACATATGACTTCTCTGGGCATTAAGGCTTGTGTGCAGTTGTAGCCTAGTAGTAGTCCTATCTCACAGTCCAATGGTGGAGCAATGTGTCCAGTGAGATGCTCCAAATGTGGCCATGACCTTGCCGTGTCTGAAGTAGGAATATGGCTACGATTGGCAGGTATAAAATCACGTGTGTAGGCAACTGGCACAGTGAGTTTCTTTTCGGAAAACAATCCTCTTATTTGCAGAGCTTCAAGTTTTGTACATGGTACAGTTGTTTTCTTGGATGACATTGTAGACAATTTGAGTTTAACTTGGGTTTTGGCTGTGTCCAGATTGTTCGCTACTTCATCCAGAATAAAGGACGAATCACTCTGTGTGTCCAGTAGAGCGTAGGTAAGTATTTCTTTGCTTGGCTCATTTTGTGTGGATACATAGACAGGTACTATTGCAGATGTCTGTGTGTTTCTACTTTCATGAGTCACTCTGTTAGACGTACTTTCGTTAACTGTGTCTTGTGACTGTGTTACCTGTTGCTGAGTTTCCTTCCCTTCAGCTACTTCTTGTTCTTTAGGTTGTTCTTTCTTTGTCTCGTGCCTTTGTCTTTCTTCATGCAGACATGTGGGATGTTGTCTTGAGCATGTGTTGCATGTCATCCGATTGGTGCAGTTCTTGGAGAAGTGACCACTATTTAGACAGCCAAAACATAGTTTTTCACCTTGAATGAACTTGACTCTCTCAGTAACTGGTTTCTCAGTGAACTTACGACATTTGTGTAAGCTGTGTCCTGCTCTTTTACAATACACACAAGAGATCATGCTTCTTTCTGTAGAGTTAGTTGTAAATATTTTCGCTGTATCTTGCTTCTTATGAATGAGTGTAAGTTGAGGTTTTGTCTTTGGTTTGTCAAAGTCACTTTGTCTTATAGCTTGGAATGATGTAATGGGATTACATGCAATACTTGCCTCCATTGAAAGGAATGTTACAAAGTAACTGAAACGTGGGAACTGTTTGTGCTCCAGCTGGTACACTGTAGCCTTCCGGTTCCATCTGTTGCTTAACCAGTCTGGCAGTTTAGCAGCAAGTCTTTGATTCTCTATTCCATCATTGAGGATGTTCAGATTATCATTGGTAGCCATTGCAGATTGGCAGCTTTGTAAGAAATCCACAAACTTTCTTAATTCTGCACTGTCTTTACCTTGGAGCTTTGGCCATGTATGCAGCTTGTCCCTGAAGGCCTTAGCAATGACAAAAGGCTCTCCATAACGTTCATTGAGCATATTCCATGCTGCCATATAAGAGTCTTCAGAGCCAATCAGAAAATAGCCATCTAAGGCTTCTTTAACACACCCACATACATACTTCTGTAGGAAAAATATCTTTTCTGCTGTGGGAATGTTCTTTCTCTCTATTAGAGTCTGAAAAGATGCTCTCCAATATTTAAACTTAAGTGGATCCCCACAAAATACTGAGGGCTCTGGAATCGGTAGCCTATTAGCTGACATGGCTTCTGTTAAAACCTTTACAAGCTCACCTGCGCTCTCGTGAATTACATTTAGCTGTTGTGGTGGTTGTGTGGGTTGATTAGCAGTGTCTTTGAACTCAGTTACCTGTATGTTTGCAGGGTTCGGACTGATGCTTTCTTGCTTCACTGAAAAGTAGTCTTCTTCATAAACTTGTAATTTTGCCTTTGGTGCATTGAGTTTTTTCAGAATTTCCAGTCTTTCAATTTTCTTTTTTAAGTCCTCGACTGACTTTCCCCTTGCAGCACTTTCCGCTTGTTGTCTCTTGATCACAGCCGCCTTCTCCTTTTCTCTTTTTAACTTGCGTTCAGTTTCCTCTCTTTCTTCTAGATGGCGTTGTGACATTGCAGCAGCTTCTTGTTCTGCGATTATGCATTTGTTTTCTTCTATGGTTTGCATTTTTTCTCTAAATTTCTCTTGTTCAGCCATTATCTTAAGCACGGCCTTTGTGGCTTCATACTCTGCCATAGCTTCTTGTCTTTTGGTGGAGGAGCCATTAGAAATAACTGTACTGGCCTTAAATGGACTATGAACTGAGACAGTATCTGAGCTAGAAGATGTAAATACAGAACTAGCATCAGGCCAAACAATCTCCTCCTTATTTATTCCCTCAACATAACATTGGATGTTTTGGAAAACTACCTTAGTCACTGATATGCCTTTGTCTAACTTGGAACGCACATCATGGGGTGGTCCATCTATTGCTCTGTATTGATCATAAATATCATTAAGAGCGGCTAGTTCTCTTTGCACAATGTCCATATGACCTTCAAGAATGTCAACTGGATCTCCTTTTATAACAGATTTTTTAGCAACCTTGATTAATGCCTTCCATCTGTCATAAGTACTTTCAAAGTGACGTTGCAACCCCTGTAGTTTTTCTTTATGAAATTGTCTTCCTTTTCCTGTGTCATTTGTTTCTGACATTTTGTTTTACTTGTACTGTTATGGACTTTTACTCGATGAAATCTCTTTTTAACTTAACTTAAATTATGAGCTTTGTTGCATTACTTCCCTTCTTGTTATCTTGTTGTGGTGCTGTTGTCAAGCTTCACACAGTTCCTTGTTGTTACTCCTTCCTTGTGTCACTTTCCAAACATGAACTTAAATGTCTGGCTTCTGGACGTCTTTATGAAGAAGCAGCAGTTGAACATGTGACCGTTAACATTTGCAGCCGTTGGTCTTTGGTGCAATGATGCAATGTCGCCACCAGAGGTCAGGGCGTTCATGCAGCTCCGTTCCTTTTCTTTGTCATCGAGTTCGACTTTGTCATCGAGTTCGACTGTCATCGAGTTCGACTTTGTCATCGAGTTCGACTGTCACTTCCACCTCTTCTTTACAGCATTAATGAATTCGTTGAACTGCTAGTGTGTAGTCAGTTTTAATGGAAATCTTCTTATTACACTTCACTTTCGTTGTCACGGACACCAACACTACCGTCGAACTCGCTGGCTGACCCTTCCTTTTGAGGTAGAAATGAGAGTAATAAAGAACTTCTTAAACTTTAATTACTTTTGTATAGATACTTGCTAATATCATGCCTTCATAGCACGTAAATCTTCTTTCTTTGGTTGCCTAGCAACATGCTGAAAAGCACTTCCTACTTTTGCCTTTCAAAATAAGAGTCATAACAAAAGAATGTGCATAATACAAAATAAGAGATGTAAACTAAAACTATGGCAGTAAAACTCGGTATAAAACCACGCGGTATAAAAACACAATATGATTTGTACGGGTGCCCTGACCATTGCGACATCCAGGGAAGATGCACGAACGAGGCATAATTGATTAGCTAGCTAACAATGAACAAAATATCTATGCTATTGCTATCTGATGCTATCTGCGATTTGCGAGTGAACGGCTCCACCGAGGCAAATTTATACGGCTGGAGCTGCAGGGGGTGGGGCTATACTAATGAGGACCGCGTGACGAAACGCGGTCACATTTAAAACACGCCTAAAAAATCCTGAACCAGAAAAATGTTTATACACATTCATTCATTCATTCAACCTTTATTTATACAGGCTAGCCTCGTTGAGTCACGGGGACTCATTTACAAGAGGGACCTGTCTCACTCACACCAAACAACTGTAGTGGGCATGACCTTGTCCACTTTTAAGACACCTGTGTACTTTTGAACTGTCCAGTGATGACCTTTACTGACCTCTCAGTAAAGCAAGACATTTACTACAAAATCATTCATTAAGCTGTAATCTGATAAATATAGTCACCAAAAGAGACTATTTCTATCTTTGATTTTAGGCTGATGTGATCAAAAGAATAACTTTTGTCATTTTCATGATGTGTGCTTTTAAGCTGTGTCATTCTGTAAGAGTTAAACTGTGTTCACTGCTGTGTTTAAAGGTGAAGCCTTCGGGTCACAGAGACCGGACGGTTTTGTTTAGAAACTCAGAGACAGTCTCATGAGCAGGGCTCCAGCTTTATCTATCTTTTTCCTAAACATTTCTCTCTCAATCTAAGCTGGAAACTATTTTAAGTTTAAAGAGCCCTCAGACTAAATATGTTTACATCCAATATTGAAGTCTGTTGTGTTGAATTTAAGTGTGCTGACGTTTTAAATTGAAAGAAAGTGAAATCATGTCAATCAAGTGTAATGGTGTTAATTTAGTTGATTTATTTTAAATAAATGATAGTGTCTCTTTGACATATCAAACTAAGTTAACGTCTTTGTCACTTAATGGCTCTGTTTATTTATCCATCATAAAGATCACAGAGATATTGGGTAAACTGAAAAAGAACAGAATCCGTGAATTTACTATTCAATCTGAATAAGTAAATTAATTAAGGTAAAGAGGTCAGTATTAATATTGACCTCCTCATAACCCCTTACATCTGGTGGCCCGTACGTGGTTCTGAAAGTTTATTGATAAAACTGTGATCTCTCGTGAACTGTAACGTCATGTTTGCATATTGGGATCCAAGTTTTAGACTCTAACAGATTAATTATTTTGGCTGGAAAAGTGTTCAGAACGATTGCAGGACTGCAGTTAATGACATTTGACGCTGAAATTGTTATTTGTTCAACTTTTGAAACGCTATAAGTAGTTTGGTGGGGATCTGTCTCGCTGTGTGGGAAGTGTTTGGTGGTTCTGATAAGGACCCGGTCCAGATTACGTTGCACAAGCTGAGGCAATCTCACTGCAAAATGACCGCCGAGTCAAATTGCCTGAAAAGCTAATTTAACATCTACAAGATTGCTGTGCTGGTATTTTACATGTTGGAGCAGGTCATAGAAGCATATTACTGTTAGAACGGTGTCGGATAGTGGTTCTGAAACCCGAGTTCTGCTCCTTTAAAGTGGACGGAACCGACCTGAACGCGGCTCCGAGGGAGTCCGTGTCGTGTTACAGTTGACGTGCTGGTTACTGAGCGTAGCTTAGTCGTGCCTGTTTTAAATGTGATTGCCATGTTTCAGAATTTTGGGAAGTTAAATTGTAGCGTTTGAGTTGTTTTAAGAGTCTATGAAGTTGTGGTCTGCTGTGCAAGCTAACGTTAAGCAACGTGTTCTACATGTTTGTTTATGAGCTGTGATTGGATGAAACGAGTACTGTGTGCTGTCAATCACTCTTGTGGCGAACGCTGATTCGCTGTTGTGAGCTGTCAATCACGTCGCACGCCGTTGCGACCAGCCCACTTTGTCGTCATTTCCGGCGCTACATTGGTCGAAGGTAAGAAACTACATTCGCCATTAATGCTTGGAGAATGAACTACATATGCTGTGATTGATTTGTTGACGTCACGTATCTGTTTAGCGAGCTCCGCCTCGCTCAACGGAAGCTGGTGACGCGCTGCGTCGACCCGCCTATTTGTGTCGTCATTTCCTGGTGCGTTTCGGGCGACAAGCAGTCACATTCACACACACACGGAGAAAAGAGTTTCACTGAGAGTTTAAACACTCATTTAAAGCCATCTAAACTGTCTAACAACATATATTTGTCTCTGACAAGACCGCAGTTCGAGCGTTTATCACGAACATACTAGAAACTAACTCTAAAAGGTAGTTTTCAGTTAAATACTGAATGAAATAAATCAGTCTCCACGTGATAAATTAAGACTCAAAGCTGCCCCCTGTTGGTTAAAAGACGTTGACAGATGAGTTTTCTCAAAAACATCATAAAGAAGTCAGCATTTTTATGGTGAGTTACCAGCTTTTAAAATTGTTCTGTACACAAACAAAAACTCCTGTTTATTCTAAATACAAATTTTAGTATAACAGAGGTACAGACACACAATTTGTGCTCATTTTAAATACTGAAGAGATTTAAAATAACACTCAAAAAGGCATTTTTTTATTTGATTTTCAAATTAAATAAAAAAAAAAAATGATGGAGAACAGAGCATTTCCACATTATGCTCTTCACATCTCTGAATTTTAAACAGAATTGGTGTGTACATCTGTACATTTTTAGTTAAAATTGGCATTTTTAACGTTTTTCTGTGCACAATCATTACTGTACTGTTATGCTGAGCGCACGAACACTCGTTTATTTTAAATAAAAAATTGTTTAAAATAACGAACGGAACGTCCTTTTTCACTCCTGATAACTGTCAAATGCAGTACAAAATCAGTTTCACTGAGACTGCAAGACATCTTTTTGAAGGCATGCTCAAGCAGCATCCTGTCACATTTTGGTGAAGTAATTGCATTTAAGTCAGCCCTCTTTTATAAGCGTTTGAGTAAGAATAAACGGAAGTCAGGCTGCTTGGGTTAGTTAGTAACTGTTGTTTGAACGTAAGTTCTATTTTAAAGTTAACACTGCAAGAGTGCATTTAACTTTTACAAAGTTCATTGAGGGTAAAAACCTGAAATAAGGTACCTATGAATACTTATTACACAGTGAAACGCGTAAACCTCAGCTGATTAGTTTATTTGACTCAGTGCTACATTAAAAGTGAATATTTATTTGCAAACACTAACATGAGAACAATCTTTTGATTTTTTTCACACAAAATCAAAACTAAAAGATGGGAGATAACAATTATGATCAAGCTTTACAGCTGCTCACAGCAAAGCTTGAATCGTTAAGGCTTAGTAACATTCGCAGAAGAGAAACTTTTCAACAAGAAAAACTTAAGTTAAAACGTGAGATCAAACGAATTCAAAACAAAAAGATGGGAGATAACGATTGTGATGAAGCTTTACAGCTGCTCACTGAAATACTTGAATTGTTAAGGCAAGATAACATTCGCAGAAGAGAAAATTTTCAACAAGAACAACTTGAGTTAAAAAGTGAGATTGAGCAATTAAAAATAAAACGGCGTGCTATAAATGGTTTTGATGTTCGTCAACTCCCTGACCCGATCTGGTTAAAAACAAAACCAGAGCGTGAACTACATTACCAAGACAAGGTCAAATCCCACTCGCTGGAGCTGGAAGGGACAAGTTCATCAACTCCCTCTCCTAAAAAAGGCGAGAAGAAACATGTTTTTCGAACTAAAAAACCACGACATGAAGGTGTCCGCTGGAACAATGACCCGAAGTGGTTAAGAGACCCAATATGGTTGAGAAGGACGAGCACACGCCCTGTCCCTGCACCTCGGACAAAGCTGCCCGAGATAAGCAAAAAACCACAAACGGTGGATGTCCGCTCTTTAAGTGACCCTCCGCGGTCTACACCGAGCAAAGGCCCTGCCCCTGCACTGCGGACTGGACAGTCCGGGAGTAGCAAAAGGTCACAGAAGTTCCAGGAAAAAGGCAGCATACCTCTAAGCTCTGAGGAGATAGTGGACATAAGTTGGTTGTTTGAAAACTTGAATGATACAGAGGATGACCAAACTGGTACATTGAGTGACCTTGTCTTTGATAACTCAGAGCACACAGTTAGTGACATCAATAGCAAACGACAAAAAGAAAAACGTCTCAAAAAAGGCCTTGAGCTACAACATCAGTTTAAACAATCAGTGATGAAACAGTGCGCTGTAACTGCTGTTGAGGCTCACATGCAAAACAAAACACCCTCTGAGGTGTGCCCAGGTCAAAAGGTCGTATCCCAGACGCAAAAAAGCGAGAATAAACACCGTCGTCTCAAAGGTCCTCTGACCTCAGAAGAGGCAGAGAACATGCGTCGGTTGTTAAAAGAGTGGGATGATACTAGCGAGAATGAACACTATCGTCTCAAAGGCCTTCTGACCTCAGAAGTGGTGGAGAACACGCGTCGGTTGTTAAAAGAGTTGGATAATACTAGCAAGAATGAACAAGATTTTCAAACTGACATACACCGAAATGTTGGTACCAGTTGGAACAGTGACTCAAAATGGTTTAAAGGGAGCCCCGCCCCTGAAGCACCTCAGATTGAAAAATCTGAGACAAGCAACGAACCACAAAAGGTAGGTGTTCACTCTCTAAGAGACCCACAACGGTTCAGATCGAACCAGATGGGTGAAAACCAAGGTCAATCGGTGGGTGGACTTCAAAAGAAATTGAAGGATGAGGACCTATACTCATGTAACTATGCGTGGTCCCAACAGAAACCCCTGAGCCTTGGAACTGCACCTCCCGCGCCTCGAACTGAACAGTTCGAGACAGGCAAAGAGTCACGAATGTCCCGGAATAATGGCCCAACACCTCTATGCTCGGAAGAGACAGAGGAAGTAAGTAGTTTGTCAGTAGATTTGAATGTTACTGTGCTTGACCAACCTGATACAATGAGTGACGTTATCATTGATAATGACACTATCAACATTGACCAACCTGGAGCGATGTGTAGCACTGTCTTTCACAAAGACTCAGAGCACACAAATAACTCAGCGCACACTACTACCAACATTGCCATGGATGTTGACAGCAAACCAATTGCTGACACACAACAACATCCTGAAGGTCATGATGCTGACAGTAAACAAGATTACACAGACAGAGTCACACGTGAACAGAAACGTGGGCCAAGACCTGTGAGGTTTCTGTGTAACTTTATACAAAGGGGGGTGGCTAAGAAAGCTTACCTGCCTATCACACTGGAAGGTGTCCTTGAGCGTGAAGCCCTCCTGGATGGCAGTGCTGATATAACCATTATGTCGGCCAAGCTGTTCGAGGAGCTGAGGACCGCCGCTAACGGTGTTGACAGGCAAATACCCTTTGAGAAATGTGCTATTGAGCTACAGGGTCTCGCAGAGACGAGAACAACCCTAACAGCTATGGCTATGGTTCACATGCAGATTGGCGAAATGACAATACACCACCCGGTGTACGTGTCTAAACTTGACTCATTCCCATTTTTGGTTGGCCAAGATTTTATAAACCGCTTCAACGCGATTATAGATTATGGTCGACGGAAAATGTGGAGCACAGTGAGAAAACCCCTGCCAATAAAAGTGCTTCCTAGTTGCGATACAGACTGCCTAACCGCAGGTACCGCAAAGGACACACGGGACACCTCATCCGAGGACGAGAGCCCGGTAAGTGAACCTTCAACTACAGGTGAGACAGAAGAGACCCAAAAGTTGGACCAAACTCCGGTCCAACAAGAGAACCTCCTCTGTGAGCTGACACAATCGGCTCTCCCTGACCACTGCCTACCACAGGTAGTGAAAGGTGTTGAGATCCAAGGATCCCACACCGATGACGCTGTACTGTCCTCTGAGACAGGTAATTCGGCAATCAACCAAGCTTTCAATGAAACCTTGGTTCAAGGGCATCTGAGTCCAGAAAATGACAGTCATCCAAACGCTGACAGTCACTTGGACATCATTGTTGCAGATTACGAGGACCCCTCATCGGACAAGAAGGGGGCAAACTCACATTACCTACCACAGGTAGAGAAAGGTGTGGAGATCCAAGGACCCCACACCGAGGTTGCTGTACTGTCCTCTGGGACAGGTAATTCGGCTATCAGCCAAGCTTTCGATGAAACCTTGGTTCAGGGACATTTGTGTCTAGAACTAGTCAGAAATGACATAGTTTTTACAGACTCAAAGAGCACCTCTTCAGTCAAGAAGTGGGAAGACACACACAACGACAGTGACCCGTCGCAGTCTGTACAATCAGACACACCTGCGACTGCGCCGACAGTTGTGACACACCTGAATTACACGGAAAGAGGTAAACGTAAGAAGATACGTTGGCCAAATCCTAAACGATTCCTGTGTACCGTCTTCTCTCAGCTGCGCGAACAGCTTAAACTAAACGGTGGCATCCTAACTTGTGCCCATGGACGGACGTCCTCACCTGTGCTCGTGGTCCCCCATGACCAAAGGGGGGTGATGTTAGGCCATGCCAAAGACAAAGATTTGAATGTACACCTCAGAAACACTTTTGCTTTCGCCCAGAAAAACCTGGAAAGATCTGCTGAAGGACGTAAGGCGTACTATGACCAAAAGGCCTCTCACAATGAACTCCAAGTGGGAGACAGAGTCTGGTACTATACGTTCGCCCCAGCAACCGGGAAAGGAGGGTCCGAGACCGGAACTCTCGCCCGCAAACTAATGCCCAGGTGGACTGGACCTCATCTGATAACAGACAAAGTGTCCTCAGTCGTCTACGAAATCAAAATCAGCAAAGGCCGCAAAGAGCCAATTGCTAAATGGGTACATCGAAATCAGATCAAACCTTACAAGGCGTTCAATGACTCCACAAAAGACAAAGATCTCACAAACACACCGACTTCATGGGATAATAAGGTCGTCCAAACACAAGTTAGTAAATAAACTAATCAGGTTTAAACTACCGTATTTTCCACCCTATAAGTCGCATTGTCCAATTTGAACTTAGAAACGCTAAGCCTAAAACCCACAACAAAAACTAACCTTAACAACCGTTTAAATCCACGAGATTTAATTTGACCTCGGTCATAAAGTTGAGACCTGTTTTCTTGTGTGTTGCACTTTGGAATCTGACGACAAGAGTGTGTCGAAGCAGTGAAACGTTGTTTCCTTGTTGTTTAGTCATTACTGTTGTCATTATTTGAGATATTGTTGTGGTTCTGAACACTCCCAGCCAAAAAGGTTTTGTATTAACATTGATTAATGCATAAGATGGATTTAACTATGCCAACATGCAGTTCGTTTTGTTAAATCTCAATCGTTGAAGAGTCAATGTAGTTTAAAGCTACTCAAGGTACCATAAACTACACTGGTCTCACAATTTCTAAATTGAACCGATTCGATCGTTTCTATTCTAGATTATCTATTCATTTTGATGAGTCTCGCCATAGACTTCAAAATTTATTAGGAATACCAAATCCTACGTCGTTCGTCTAAAAGACAACAGACATTTAGATCAAACTATATTTCATTTTTATTTTAGTTTAACCTAAACTAAGTAATGAATGGAGGAATAGTTTGGAATTAGAGGCCTTCGTTACAGAAGCCCTCCAAAATTTTATAGGTACAAATCCCTATATCTAATTTTACAGAATTGATCCACCCCTTAATTGGTAGTTATAGCTGATCTAAACCATGATAGCTTACATACCAGGTGCATATAGGTAAGGCTTAAAGGGGACCTCAGATGTATTTTTTAAATTTTTATGGTATTTCTGTGGGATATCCAGACCCTATTCCTTCAATTTAATGCACAAAATAATTATTAGATAATCAATTATACCCTTTTTAATTCTGCCATTTTTAACTTTCGTTTTGAACGACCGGTTTCTTGAAGTCCACGCCCTTCAACGATCTGTTCACGCCCTCTGTAACAGCCAGTATCTGTAATGTGTTGTTGTTTTAAAATTAGCTCTTTTTTTATTACTCATTTGACTTACTGTTAGTGTTAGCTTAAGATAACTTACCGAAACCCGTCTGAGCGCGCCGCAGTTTGCTGCTCCTTTTAGCATTAGACCACCCGAATCCGAAGCTAATGTTAGCTTGTTCCTCTTCCGGTTTTCGCCAGCTCCGCTCGTTGCACGCGATGAGATTTTGGGAGTTATCGCTGTTCCAGTGAAGACAACACAAAGTTCACCAAGTGTCTCCCGTAAATTAATCTGTAAGGAGAAGGTCCTCTTGCTGCGAGCCTGCTGCGAGGCTGCTGCAAGGCTGTACAGTTGAAGCTCCGCTCCATCGCGCCGGAAGAGGGTCCCGTCGAACCCGGTCCTTCCGCCTGTGGTCCGCTCGTTTAATTTTTGCCGGCTGCGCGTTGGCAGCGATCGCAAATACACTAAAAATTGAACTAAAACATAAAAATAACAATTATACTTTATTTATAAAGCCATTTAAAAAAACACAGCTGCAACAAAGTGCTGTACACATGAAATTAAGAACATATAAACAAAAGATGAGATGAAATCATGAAAAACAACAGTCATGTGTTTAATACAGAAGTGGGTTGAGCCTAACCAGGGGTTGCTAGGTGAGGGGCTGGACTCAGGTTTGATCTGATTGGCTGGCGGCTTGTGACGTCAATAAATGCAGGAAGTGTGAATCCTGGTGTATTTATCAAAAATAAATAAATCTACTTAGAGTAAATAAACCACTGGGTGCATTTTTTTGGCACAAGGACTGTTTTTTTATGAAGTAAATACCCAAAGTTTAGTAAAAAAACATTAAAAAGTGAATTTTGCATGTGTGGTCCCCTTTAATGTAAAATCCCAATCATAAGCCCACCTTTAAAAACCACATAATTGCATGACACATAGAACCAGAGTGGCACTGACTGGAAACCAACCAGCCAACAACCTTCGATGTGGGGACCTGCAGCTCCAACGCTTGGTCTTCAACCTTCATCCAAGGGTCGCCTCCTCTGCGTCAATCGAGGGATCCCCTCTACATGCTGATTATGAAAACAATTGTTGCTGATCAATCAACAAAACTAATCGTTGTGGATTTACTGCTGTGGAATTACCGCTGTGGATTATAAGACTTTGCTTTCCAAGGGATCACAGACTTTGTTTTCCAAGAGTTAACAGACTTTGTTTTCCAAAGGATTAAAAGCTTTTCGCAATGGGATTACCTCCGAACAGTATGGAATTTCCAAAAACTTTATGGGATTATAATTTTTGATTTTTCTTTTCCACTTGCTGGATTACTTCAAGATCAAAGACAGTTCAAGGTTTCCTTTCGTGTTGGACCCCATCCCCAAGGACTGGCGATGGCTTCCAAAAGGGGGGAGATGTAGTGGGCATGACCTTGTCCACTTTTAAGACACCTGTGTACTTTTGAACTGTCCAGTGATGACCTTTACTGACCTCTCAGTAAAGCAAGACATTTACTACAAAATCATTCATTTAGCTGTAATCTGATAAATATAGTCACCAAAAGAGACTATTTCTATCTTTGATTTTAGGCTGATGTGATCAAAAGAATAACTTTTGTCATTTTCATGATGTGTGCTTTTAAGCTGTGTCATTCTGTAAGAGTTAAACTGTGTTCACTGCTGTGTTTAAAGGTGAAGCCTTCGGGTCACAGAGACCGGACGGTTTTGTTTAGAAACTCAGAGACAGTCTCATGAGCAGGGCTCCAGCTTTATCTATCTTTTTCCTAAACATTTCTCTCTGCTGCTGCTTGTAACCTTGGGTCCTGATAAGACAAGTGAACTCCTCTCTTTGTTCCTGCTTTAAGTTCTAAACTGTGCGAGAACGCTCCAGAGTTTCTGGGAGTTTCGAAAGATGATGTGAACTTCCAAAGAGCTGAATGACCACAAGTCACGCGCTAAGGACTCGTCATCCAGCTGGGACTGATAACATGTTGTTATGGGTCCACTTTTAAGGAACAGAGCTCAAAAACTTTGTTTATTCCCTCCTGGAATAAGTTTATCTTGAAGTCAGAGGCCTGAAGCTGACATATTCTCTGATGACCAAGCGAAAACCAGGAGACGTTGGAAAACGTAAACCAGAACCCTGCTTGAAAGTATCGTACTGGTCCCCACAAGGATCCGTGCATCTGAAAGGCTACAAGGTCACCTCTTACCGGGCGGTCGTCAAAAGGTAAAGAGCTGTTTACAAAACGTACCTGGATTTTAGCAGAAGTCGGAGGAGAAGTGTCACTCTGGTATCATGCTCACGATAATTTCTTCTTAAATCTTTCCTCCTATTTCTTTCCCCTCTCAATCTAAGCTGGAAACTATTTTAAGTTTAAAGAGCCCTCAGACTAAATATGTTTACATCCAATATTGAAGTCTGTTGTGTTGAATTTAAGTGTGCTGACGTTTTAAATTGAAAGAAAGTGAAATCATGTCAATCAAGTGTAATGGTGTTAATTTAGTTGATTTATTCTAAATAAATGATAGTGTCTCTTTGACATATCAAACTAAGTTAACGTCTTTGTCACTTAATGGCTCTGTTTATTTATCCATCATAAAGATCACAGAGATATTGGGTAAACTGAAAAAGAACAGAA
>JBBPBX010065196.1:0-11947 GCA_038048925.1 Garcialebias charrua | reverse complement strand
ATCAGCAGCAACATGAAACAGATCAGCAGCAACATGAAACAGATCAGCAGCTACATGAAACAGATCAGCAGCAACATGAAACAGATCAGCAGCAACATGAAACAGATCAGTGGATTATTGGACTTTTAGTAGCAGCTGCTCTTTTTTTTGGCATCGGAGGGACTGTCTGCTACCTGAAGCTGAGGAGGGCTTCGGCGGCTATCAGCGCGCTGGCGAAACTCCCTGATCAGCATGATTCTCTGATCCGGGCCGTGAGCAACTCATCCCAGCTGTTGTATGAGCTCAATCGCACGTTGGGTGCGTCGGTGGACTACCGGGGACCTGCTGGGCGTTTTGGAACTCGTTTACAGCCGCCTGGGTCCCAACTGGGCATGGATGGGGGTTCATAGACCGGAACCTCATATGATTTGGAATTTTGGCTCTGAAACAGCGTCTGGACTTGGAGGCTGCAGTGAAAAAGAACACTGTGGTCTGAATTGGAATAAACAAAAAGACTATCTAATCTGGTTTCTGCACACGTCCTTGAAAAGAGGCCTGTTTGGAAACTTTCTCCTGGAGCGTAGAGTTGAAGTGCCCTTGCTGATCTCCCTCACCCGCACCCCCCAGAGATCTCTGTGTGTGGCTCGGATGACGCCCAGCTGAACAAACTGCTGAACTGTGTTCTTTGAAGTTACTCACAGACTAAATATCTCCTTGCCTGTCGTCAAAACTGCAACAATGTCTCGTGTGACTGTGCTTTCGCTGATAGAGTTTTTGAGACTTTATCATGGAGTGTCCTCAGGCAATCTTTGATAAATTCTTTTTTTGAATATCACAAATGATACCTACTGTGCTTTTCCTTTTTCCATATCTGTTTTGCTCTTCATCCATGATGGATGAGAGATGGCCGCGCTGACGAACATGCGTGTTTTGAACATGCGTGTTTTGAATTGCAGCAGCTTAACATTCTCTGACCTCTGGATGACTGTGTTTACATGATCACGTTGTATTGGTTTACTGGTGCAATGTTAATAAAAAATCTCTTATCTCTTATCTCTTATCTCTTATTTATCAGTCAGGTTCACTCGGTGCAACACTATTGCTATGGGAACCTAATTCATTCACGCCCTTGAAGTGCTCAGTAAAATGCATGCTTGTGAGAACCTAAGCTTTTATACATTAGGCATTTTTGGCTGATCTCTACTGTATGTTAGAGAGTACAGCCTGAGTGACGTCACATGCAGTAACGTCCAAACTATAATGTTTTGCAGTCATGTTTGTGGAACTCCAGTTTGCAGTAGCACAGATGTCTGCGACTGGTACGCCCTTGAAAAGGGACCACGAGGCGGCCAGGCCTTGAGTGGAATGGGCGTGTACCCCAGAGGGCACTTGTTGACCTTTGCTACTGTACGCCCTCTTAATGGCCTCAGTCACCCAGTGTGAGAGGCGCTGTTTTGACAGGGCTCTGCCAGCAGCTGGATTGGCAAAACATACAAACAGCTGGTTTGTTTTCCTCCAATCAGCTGTTTTCTCAATGTAAGCACCCAAGGCCCTGATGGGGCAGAGTGCTCTCAACCTCCTCTGTCCCTCAGTGAGGACGGGAGGGGAGGAAATGATGAAAGCTCAAAGTCCAGACTTCTGGGATTTAAAGTTGGAACCTTTGGGACATATGCAGAGTAAGGACGCAGGGTGACCTTTGACCCATCAGGGGCAAACTTTGTACACATTGGGTGCACAGATAAAGCGTGGAGGTCACCCACAGTTTAGCTGAGCAAAGAGCCAAGAGTAGAGCAGTTTTATAAGATAGCAAATCTATCTTAATGCTGCTTATAGGTTTGAATGGAGGCTCACAAAGAGAATTCAGGACTAACTGGAGGTCCCAGTCAGGGGCCAGAGTCCTGCTGGGGGGTCTTTTCCTCAATACGCCCTTCATGAAACGTATCATGAGAGGGTGTGCACTGGGTGTTTTACCCCCCCAGCCTTCGTGGCATGCCTAGATGGCTGACAAAAACACCTTAATGGTGGAAAATGAGCAGCCTTTTTTCAGCAGGTCCTGTAAAAAGGTAAGAAGCTGGACCAAGTCACAGGAATATGAGATGATATTCCTTTCTAGGCACCAAGCCTCAAAAACACGTCATTTGCGAGCGTAGAGAGTCTGTGTTGACACAGCTCTCACTCCTTGGATCGTGCCTATCACGTTGTTGGGGAGGCCTGAGGCCATCAGTTTGTTCCTCGCAGCAGCCAAGCTGAGATCTGCCACAGTCCTGGACGTAGGTGGAGAGGCTGCTCATGTGCTTGAGTCAGCAGGTCCCTGTGGGGGGACAGCTGCCAGGGTATCAACATTGAGCACACTTCTGAGGGCCACGGGCCTCAGGGCCGCCTGGGGGCCGCTAATATTAGGGAGGGGGCTCCCTTGCGTGTGCCTTCCCATGTCACCTGAATTGGAGGTACGGGGGAGAGGCGCAATACAGCACCCCTGTTGGACAGTCGTGGGCCAGAGCGTCTGCGTTTGCTTCGTTTAATGAGAGGCACAGGTCGTAGAGCGTGCTGGTTTTGCAGGCGGGCAGACCTACAGATGTCCGGCGCTAGACCTGGTTCACGAGCCTTGGGTTACGTCCCTGTTCTGGGGCTAGAAAAGTCCCTCCTGAGAGAGCCTCTGCCCCGTGGTTTGGCCCGCCCGGGGTGCGTGTCGCCTTCCGTGACAATAGCCCTGGGGCGCGCTGCATGAGCAGCTCGTATTCCACAGATAGGTGAACTGGCCTCAATTCCAGGAAGCTGATGAGTAATCTTGTTTCCTGTTGTTTCCAGAGGCCTTGGGCATTCCGGTCTCTGCAGACCATTCCCCATCCCCACTTGGATGCAACCGTGTTGGTTAACACGTGGGACAATACTCGACCCAGTGGGGTGCCTGTTGTGGACACTGGAGAGTCCCTCTGGGGCCCCAGGGCTGTTGGACACCCTGAGCCGATCAGGACTTCCCTGTTCGCCTGAGGGGGGCAGGGCGTGTTTGCTTGCTTAGCCATATTTGCAAAGTACACATTCTTAGTAGCGCCTATGGCGCGCAGGGCATGGCTGTCGTGAAGGGGCCCAAGAGGTGTCGGCAGAGTATGAGGGTCACTCTCTGACCCCGTTGAGAGCTCTCCGGACAAGAGCGTATTGAAGTAATACGTGCCCCTGAAAGACATGCCCTGAACAAAATGGTGATGACTCGTACACCCAGAAATACGGTAATCTGTGGTGGAGTCAGTTCGCTTTTCTGCAGTTTTATGATGGAGCTGACAACCTCCAGATGAGGGATCATCATATGAGAGTGCAGCTGGGCCTGTGCACTGCGCTCGGCCACATCTTTCATATCCACTGTTTATGTGTGGCTTGTTGGTTTCACAGGCTGGAGAGCCTGTCTCAGTGTGAGCACCTTGAGCTTTAAAATTTTTGTTTTCCTGTTCAACACCCACAGATTGGGACCCGTTCATGAGGTCCGGACTCTCTTGGGCACGAGGAAATGTTAGCCGAGTCGGTCAGGGTGCATTGTTTGCTTTGTAACAATATTTATTGATCATCTCTGCAGCATTAATGACATCTCCCTTCTCAGGACGTGTGCACGGCCTGGGCTTGCAGGCGACTGCAACGCCCCCATGGGCCAGTGCGGTCATTTGCTGAACTGCAGTCGGGGGCCATGGCGGGCTGTCGTCATGACCTCCGTGTTTAGCAGACACGCCCTCCAGGCATGCGCGTGCGCCGTGAGCCTGGAGGGTATTGCAGGCCACCTGAGCTTCTGTGGCGCAGGGTGTGAGCATTTGACTCCCCCCGCGAGCTGGCCTGCCCGCCAGCGGATGCCGCGAGGTCTGTCTGCTACAGATAGTCCCGGGACGCCCTGCTGTGGTTCATTGTTTTGACCTGGCACCCTGTGCATCACGAGGAAGGAGGGGTGATTGCCCTCTCCCTTCATCGTGACTGTCTTTAAAAAGGTTGCTATGTTGTTGTTTGTTGTTTGTTGTTTTTTGTTTGTTTTTGTTTTCTTTTTGAGTCAAGAACCAGGGCAGATTGTGCTTCGGTACTTTTATTTTTGTGTTTTGTGCAACAAAAGTTTGTCTTTATTTCACATACAGCAGAACACTTGTGTTTTGTGCATACATCAATGTCACCAGCTCTTTGTAGCCTTTTACAAATAAAGTCTGGGTAGAAATGACCAGGTTCCCGTACCCCATGGGCGGACGAACCAACAAAACTGTGAAGAGGGCCCGTTTCATCAGGCCCGTTTCTGTCTCCTGTCACGGTTCGTCGAGGAGGTTCTTGGCAGAACCGCTTGGCGAGGAACAAACCTGTTCCTGCTCCAGGACTAACCGGCTTGAGATGGACCTGCTACGAGTCTCTGCCGCTACTCTCCGTCGTAAGCTGGCCTCTTTTGTGGGGGCGACATGTGGCTGAGCGGTGTCGAGGCTGCACGGGTCTGCTCCCGCTGGTGTCCCTGGGGGGGGGGCAAAAGTTTTCCTTGGCATCCCCTCACGGAGGGCTTCAGCCTGTTTTCGCCTCTGCTCCAGCCTGCTCTGGATCCGTTCCAGAGCCTTCCGAAGAGTCCCGTCGGCTCGATCGGGTGGTGCAAAAAGGGGAACCGCTGACCTTCTGGAAGGTCCGTCAGGGTCATCCACAGATGACGCTGGGCGATGACCACTTCAGCCATGCATCTCCCTTGTGCGATGGCTGCCGTCCCCATCATGCGAAGCACAAAGTCAGTGGCCCTACGGGCTTCCTCCAGCACCTCTGTTGCGGCTGTTTGTCTGTTGTCACCTGGAGCTCCTGGAGCTTCTCTGCCAGGTATGCCTGCATGATGGCGGAGGCGTTCATTGTGTGTGCTGCGAGGCCCTGAGCTCGGTAGCATTTTTCGAGCTGGGCAGCTGATGCGCGGCAGGCTTTGTTGGGCAAAGTTGGTTTTGTGCCCGACGATCTGGGGGCCAAGTGAGATGCCAGCGTGTCCTCCATCTGCGGAACGTTGGCGATTCCTGCTGCTTCCATTCCAGCGACGTCGAGGAACTGGGAAAGCGGCAGTAGCATGGGAGCCCTGGGTTCAGCCCAAGTGCGAGTGAGCTCCGTGAGGAAATCCGGGAAGATGGGCATCCTGTGCCTCGTTGCCGACTGCTGCTTGGCATAGAAGTAATTCCCTGCCAACCTCGTGACCTGTTGGTGAGATGGAGGTTCTGGCCACGCGATCTGCAGCGCGTCTGCCGCTCTGCGACACAAGTCGAACAGGGCGGGGATCGATGCGTCTGTCTCTGGCAGCACTGGCGCCGGGTTCTGGGAGAGGTCTTCTTCCTCTGCTTTGTACTTGTTGTCAGCTTCTTCATCAGAAATTTCACCTGAGGCTGTTAGCGAGCTCTCATCCGCGTTCATCATGCCCCGAGTGTCAAATTCAGCTGTCAAGTCCTCGACGGGAGCCACCATGTCCAAGCTGTCCCCCATTTGACCTGTCCACTGTCCTCCAGATCTATGCTCTCGAGCTCCGGTGTGGGAGTGAGCGCCTCTGTGATGTCCGGGTCTGGTGGCGCCACGGTAGCGCCCATGGATTTGGCCACAATGACCACGAGGTGCCTTCTCACAGCCTCCAGCATCTGGCTACGGTGTGGACAGGAGTCGGGGAGTTTCCAGCGTTGTCTTTGCGTGCAACATCCCCAGGCAGACAGGACAGGCCTCGTGGGTGTCCGTCGCCAATAGAGAGTAGCCGCAGCCGCTGGGGCAGTCACGGGAGCTGGGACTCGCTGGCCTGCTGGTCTTTTTTGGATTTATGGGTTTCCGCTTTCCCTTCTCGGGAGCCATGGCCGAGAAGAGTCGAGCGAGTTGCTTTAAATCTTCGTCCAAAGACGTCTCCTTTGTCGCATCGCTTTCGTTGGCTACCCTGCTACTCGTTAGCAGGGTAGCGGTGTGACGTTGTTTGCGCCGTCGAGCGAAGCAGCTGTGGAGAGAGAAGGGAAAAACTTTGAGGTTAAGAAAAAGGCGCTGGACTAGCTTTCGCCAGCCCAGCAATATGCAGGAAATTTCTCTGTACGCTCAGCGTAGGGAGCGAGCTCACCTCTGATGAGCGATGTGGTTACAGAGAAGTCCCACTAAGTTCAGGTTTAAGCGAGGTGAAGGGTAAAAAGAGACCGTTTGGATGGGCGCTAGCGTCTTAAGTACCCAGAGGGCGAGGCCTCTGAGATGACGCTGACGCCCACTGCCGTAAAAGTGTGAGTGTATTCCTTCAGGTAATTGTGCGGGGGGTGCAATTCCCATAGAAATAGTGTTAGAGAATTCAAACATTGATCATTTAAAACTTATCACTTTAATGTATTCTGATGAATCATTAACCAGTTTGCTTTCCTAAAAGTCTTTCTGTATGAAACAAAACATCTCTGAAGAACACAACTTGTTGCTTCCTGCACACAGAACAAAAACACTGATTAGGCCAGCTCATGTTTTAATCACAGATAAGGTTTTGACATTACGTTATTGTTTGTTTTGACATTGCCACACTCATGTTTTAATCACAGATAAGGTTTTGACATTACGTTATTGTTTGTTTTGACACTGCCACGTTTTCCATGTGCTATCTGAAACTGTCTTCCTGTTACTCATCATTGTCATACTCTTGAGAGAATAAAAACCCAGCATGCACTTTCCAATTCGGATTTGATCTCAAACAGTTTTGAAACATGTTTCAAAGTGTCTTGAGGTGATCTCCCATTTTCAAAGTCTGCTGCTCTGAAAATTAGATCTTGTCTCTCTTCTTGTGTGGTTCATGTTTAAGGTAAAGGTGTTTAAAAATCCTCCATCATTGGTTCCCTGACCGGGAATCGATAAATATATTATAAACACTATTATAAATAGTGTTGCACCGAGTGAACCTGACTGATAAAGGGAACACTTGTTTCAAAATGCTGGTGAAGATTCTCAGTCGTCCAGGACATGATAAATCAAAAAAGGTGTTCAATACAGGAAGGTCAACAACATCAAGTTCACCAGAGAGGATGCTAACGATAACAAGCTGCCTTTTTTGGACTGTTTGGTATTCAACAATTATAGACCTATATCCTTGTTACCACAGTTTTCAAAAATTCTTGAAAAACTATTTGTGAACAGACTAGACCAATTTATAGATAAACAAAATATTCTAAGCAACAGTCAGTATGGGTTTAGATCAAAAAACTCTACATCAATGGCTCTCATGGAACTAATGGAACAAATAACTACTGCTGTCGATCAAAAACAACATTGTATCAGTATTTTTGTTGATTTAAAAAAAGCATTCGATACTATTGATCACACCATTCTCCTTGAAAAACTGAACAAATATGGTATTAGAGGACCAGCATTACAGTGGGTATCTAGCTACTTAAAAAATAGGAAACAATTTGTACAAATAAATGATGTAAGATCTGACCTCTGTAATATCACATGTGGAGTTCCCCAAGGCTCTGTACTTGGACCAAAGCTTTTTATTTTATATGTGAATGACTTGGTAAATGTGTCAGGACTCCTTAAATGTGTACTTTTCGCTGATGATACCACTTTTTTCTGTTCAGGTGAAGATATAGAACAAATGTTAGAATTGATAAAGACAGAATTTGTCAAGATACAAACTTGGTTTAAAATAAATAAATTATCATTAAATCTAGAGAAAACTAATTACATGATATTCGGTAATAAAAAGAAAACTGTTGATGTTCCACTCAAAATTGAGGATGTTGAGATTTGTAGAGTGAATGAGGTGAAGTTTTTGGGTGTTATCATTGATGACAAACTGACATGGAAACAACACATAAATTCTGTAAGAATAAAAATAGCTAGATCGATAGCAGTACTGTACAAAGTCAGAGACCTATTAAATGATAAAGCTCTGTATTTATTGTATAACACAATCATTGTTCCACACTTAATCTATTGTATTGATGTTTGGGGGAAAGCGTGTAAAACAATCACAAAGCCTATTTTTGTATTACAGAAAAGAGCTGTAAGAATTATCACTAGAAAGCATTACCGTCATCCATCAAGTACATTATTTTATCAACTAAAATTATTGAAGTTCCATGATTTGGTAGACTATAATATTTTATCAGTTATGTATAGAGCTCAAAATAATGCATTACCTTTAAATATCCAAATGCACTTTGTTAAAAGACAAAGTTGTTATAATCTTAAGGGAACAGAGTTGTTTGTAAAACCACAATTCAGAACCAGTTTGAAGGGACGTTCTACCTCAATCCAGGGAATTAGATTATGGAATGGCTTGGAGAATGTAGTTAAAAATGCCAAGTCAATGTTTACATTTAAAAAAATGATCAAAACAAATGTGTTAAAAAAATATGTGTGAAATAGCGTAATGTGTATTGTATTAGTTAAAAAATTAGAAAGAGTTAGTCATTTTGTACTGTTAGTTAGAAAATTAAAAAGAGTTAGTAATTTTGTACTGTTGGTTGAAGAATATTATTGTTTAACCTGACTGTTGGAAAAAGTTGGTTGAAGATTATTATTGTTTACATGGTTTGACTACTGTTGTTTAATCTGATTGTTGGAGATAAGGGGCAGATATAATAAGATTTATTCTTCTTTCTGCCACCTTTCATTTTTTTACATTTTGTACACTATCATTATGAGATTGCCTTGTATTGTTTCTTTTGTAAAAAAATGAACAAACTTAATAAACATAAACATAAACATATGGAGGGAGAGGACAGTCTCAACATTGAAGTTTACAGAAAACCAACCCACACAGACCAGTATCTTCTGTTTGACTCTCACCATCCACTGGAGCACAAACTTTCTGTCATCAGAACCTTACAGCATCGGGCAGAACACATCCCCACAAGGACAGAAGGGAAGGAAAAGGAACAGAAACACATCAACAAATCGCTGCAAACATGTGGATATCCCAACTGGGCTTTTGTCAAGTCAGCGAGGAAATCTGCTAAACACAATAATCAACAGAAAAATGCTAACAGACGAAAAAACATTGTCATTCCTTATGTTGCTGGAGTCTCAGAGAATTTCAGAAGGATTTTCAACAAACACAACATCCCAGTACACTTCAAACCCAGCAGGACTCTCAGACAGAGGCTGGTGCATCCGAATGACAGAACCCCCACACACAAACAGAGTGGGGTTGTGTACGCAGTCTAGTGCAGCGAGGACTGCCCAGACCGTTACATTGGAGAAACTAAACAGCCTCTTCACAGACGAATGTCCCAACACAGGAGAGCAACCTCCTCTGGACAAAACTCAGCTGTTCACCTCCACCTCACGGACAAGGGTCACTCTTTTGATGACCAAAATGTGCAAATCTTGGACAGAGAGCACAGATGGTTTGAGAGAGGTGTGAAGGAAGCTGTTTATGTTAAGAGAGAAAAACCTTCTCTTAACAGAGGAGGAGGTCTGAGATTTCAACTTTCCAAGACTTATAACTCAGCTTTGGGGCTGATTCCCAAGCGTTTTACACCGGATGGGAACAGAGGTGTCTTGTCTGTGACCTCTGTTGTTGGGCTGTGAGGTGTTTTTGTCAATTTACATACAGTTGCGTGTCTTCTGTCAGAGACTTCAAGGGAACCCCCTACTGTTAAGGTGTGATCTGTCAATTTACATGTATGTGTTACCTCAGCTTGCAACCAACATATGTTGGTGCGTGACTCCTGTTTGAAAATCCACGTGCACACAGTCTGGTTCTGTCAGATTTCAACTTTTTAAAACTTATGGTTGCGGACCTGCAGCTGTTTTCCCAGACGCATCCCACCTGATGAGAACAGAGGAGCCTCACTTGTGAATTAGACTAACAAAGACTTTGACAGGTCCTTGGTATCAATGTGTGAAGTGTGGTTTTTGTCAATTTACATACAGTAGGATGTGTGTGTGTGTTTTTCTGGAATCTCTGCTTTCACATACTGAACTTTGAATGGGTCACAGGCACGTGTTATCCCAAATATGTGTGTGTGTTAGCTTCCAATTTACCTAATTTGGTGTGCATCAGTGGTCCAGCTTGCTTATAACTTCCCTCTCCCTCTCACAGTCTCCATTGAATTGAGAAAGCTTATCGGATGATGAGCGAAACGTCTTCTGTTACAAATAAAGTCCAGTTGTTCTGTATTGAACGCCTTTTTTGACTTGTTTCAAAAAGATGGAAATGTACTTTTAATTGTTGCTTGCACAAAATCAGATAAGCGTCTTTATCACAAAGTAACTCAGAAATACTTTTTCTGCCTTTTGCAGTAGATTTGTTAAAGGATTCCTTTAGGATTTAGAAAGGAGGAGAAACAAGCTGATATTTAATTTGAAGAACTGGAAGACCTTCGTTTAGCCTGAAGCTTTGTATTTGACTTTGACTTTGTGAGTGAAACAAGAACCCACTTTCACTTCTTTGCATGCGAGTGTGTCCGTTTGTGTGTGCCAATGTGAACATCTTGCTAGGACCTGAAGTCAGAAGGTCTCTTCCCATGTAGGGAGCCAGGAAAGAGGAGGTGATTGATGGCTAATGAGGGTTGAACGAGGAGCCAAACACACAGCATTCTGCCTACTCTGGCTTTACCACATGATGGATAGCATGCAGAGAAACACCACACATACACACACAACCCTGTTCAGAGTGTGTAAGGATGAGCTTCCTTGTGTAGCCTGACTGAAAGGATCCATGTGGGAAATTAATACTGATATTAAGCCAAATCACATCTTGAGGAAGCACACAGTGGGACACCATGGTCCATCAGTCACCTTGAACCCCACCGTCTTCCTAATATCCCTCCAACTTCACCTATAGACTCAGCACGAAGTCTCGATTGAACCTCGCAACATACGGAACGATGGCAAACTGCATTACCCGCCAGCTTAATGTGATCAGTGATGAACTGGCTTTCTTGGAGTTTAAGAATCTTAAAGGAGACCACATATAGGTATTTAAAATTTTTATGTTATGTCTGTGTGCTATCTTGACAATATTAATTCATTTTAATACACAAAATAATTCTTAGATAATTAATTATACCCTTTTTAATTCTGCCATTTTTAACTTTCGTTTTGAACGACCGGTTTCTTGAAGTCCACGCCCTTCAAAGATCTGTTTACGCCCTCTGTAACAGCCAGTATCTGTAATGTGTTGTTGTTTTAAAATTAGCTCTTTTTTTATTACTCATTTGACTTACTGTTAGTGCTAGCTTAAGATAACTTACCGAAACCCGTCTGAGCGCGCCGCAATTTGCTGCTCCTTTTAGCATTAGACCACCCGAATCCGAAGCTAATGTTAGCTTGTTCCTCTTCCGGTGTTCGCCAGCTCCGCTCGTTGCACGCGGAGATTTTGGGAGTTATCGCTGTTCCAGTCAAGACAACACAAAGTTCACCAAGTGTCTCCCGTAAATTAATCCGTAAGGAGAAGGTCCTCACTGCTGCGAGCCTGCTGCGAGGCTGAAATGAGGCTGTACAGTTGAAGCTCCGCTCCATCGCGCCAGAAGAGGGTCCCGTCGCAACCGGTCCCTACGCCGGGGGTCCGCTCGTTTAATTTTTGCCGGCTGCGCGTTGGGAGCGATCGCAAATACACTAAAAATTGAACTAAAACATAAAAATAACAATTATACTTTATTTATAAAGCCATTTAAAAAAACCACAGCTGCAACAAAGTGCTGTACACATGAAATTAAGAACATATAAACAAAAGATGAGATGAAATCATGAAAAACAACAGTCATGTGTTTAATACAGAAGTGGGTTGAGCCTAACCAGGGGTTGCTAGGTGAGGGGCTGGACTCAGGTTTGAGGTGATTGGCTACGGCCTGTGACGTCAATAACTGCAGGAAGTGTGAATCCTGGTGTATTTATCAAAAATAAATAAATCTACTTAGAGTAAATAAACCACTGGGTGCATTTTTTTGGCACAAGGACTGTTTTTTTATGAAGTAAATACCCAAAGTTGAGTAAAAAAAACATTAAAAAGTGAATTTTGCATCTGTGGTCCCCTTTAAGT
>JBBPBX010065195.1:0-20027 GCA_038048925.1 Garcialebias charrua | reverse complement strand
TCCTCTTTTGTCTTAGAAAATCTTGTGACAAACTTGATTGTTGAAACCAAACCAGTACAGCTAAAACTTAGTACTATGGTTTCTGTTGATACACCCGTTTTGAGTCAAAATGTGTATGGTTTGCAAGTTCGGAGCTTTTTCTCTGATAATTACATACGTTTGCAGCAAGCATACACGCGTGATTTTATTCCTGTTGATACATCTTGCATACCAAGTAGAAATACAGCATTACAGTGGCCTCACCTTAAACATCTGGCTGGCAAAATGCCTGCTTTGCAAGATTGTGAAGTAGGTTTACTCATTGGTTTTGACTGTCCTTCTGCTTTGGCTCCTTTGGAAGTAGTTGTTGGTGGAGAAAATGAACCTTTTGCTCAGAAAACTGCTCTAGGATGGAGCATCATTGGGGCAGCTAATCCACATTTAGATCGTCAAGGGAACCAAAGATTTGTACACAGAGTGATGGTAAAAGAAATGCCAGTTCCATTGACTTCTGATGTGTTAAGAATTTTAGAGTCTGATTTCAATGAAAAAGGGTCAGAAGGAAAATGTGTTTCCCAAGATGACATTAGGTTTATTCAACTGCTGAGTGAAAATATTACACAGAAGGATGATGGCCATTTGGAGATGCCCCTTCCATTTAAAACACCCTGCCCTCCTGTGTTGCCAAATAATAAGAGGCTGGCTACTGTTCGTGCACAGCATCTGAAGAGAAGGTTAAAGAGAGATGATCAGTTTTACAATCATTATAAAACATTTATGGAATCTATCAATAGCTGTTATCTCAGGTTTCTATGGTGGGAGCAAGGAAATTTGGAGAGTGAGCCTAAAGAGTATCAAATGAAGGTCCACCTTTTTGGAGCTGCGTCCTCTCCAGGCTGTGCTAATTTTGGTTTGAAATATTTGGCACAACAGCAGAAATCAAAGTTTCCAACTGCAGCAGCATTTGTGGAGCATAATTTTTATGTTGATGATGGGCTGATAAGTGTCCCAACAGCTAATGATGCTATCAAATTAATAACTGAAGCACAGAACCTGTGCAGGGAAGGAGGTTTGAGACTCCACAAATTTAATTCTAATAGGTCTGAAGTCCTAGACTGTGTGAATCAATCTGAGAGAGCCACAAGTGTGGTTTCTGCTGATCTCAAGCCAGATTTAACACATACTGAACATACCTTAGGTATGCGATGGCATGTCACAAGTGACTGTTTGAGTTTTCACATGGATCTAAAGGACAAACCTGCTACACGTCGTGGTATATTGTCAGTAATAGCCTCTCTATACGATCCACTAGGATTTCTTTCACCATTCATCATGAAAGGGAAATGCATTTTACAAGATCTGTGCCGCAGAAGTATTGGGTGGGATGACCATCTGCCTGAAGACTTGCTTGTACGGTGGGAGAAGTGGAAATTAGGTCTTCAGAATGTGGAGAGGTTAATGATACAAAGATGTTACCATCCTCAAGGATTTGGTAAAATCATTAAAACAGAACTACATCACTTCTCAGATGCTAGTAGCCTAGCATACGGTGCATGCTCCTACCTCAGATTTGAGAATGACAAAGGTGAAATCCATTGTTTTGATCATGGCTAAAGCCAGAGTGGCACCTTTGAAATCCCAACTATTCCCCGTCTCGAGCTTTCAAGCTGCAGTAGTTGCTGCCAGGTTGAAGTGTTTTGTTAAAATCAGAACTTGATATGCAGAAGATTCAGATTCTTCTGGACAGATTCACCAATAGTGTTGTCTAATATTAATAATGATGCACGACGGTTTCATGTATTTGTGGCAAATAGGGTCCAGATAATCAGAGAGACCTAAAACAATGTGATCCTAATTATCAGGAGTCTTTCCTAGCAGAGAACCAATGTGAATTCATTTTTAATGCCCCATAAGCAAGTCATGCTGGTGGTGCTTGAGCGTCAGATACGCACCATCCGAAACGTGTTAACCTTTACTCTCTCTCAAAACTTGGGGAAACTTGATGATGCTTCATTAAGAACTTTCCTTTATGAAGCCATGGCCATAATTAATAGTCGTCCTTTAACATTAAAGGGAATAAACGACCCTGGTTGTCTTGAACCCTTAACTCCTAATCATTTGCTTCAAATGAAGTCCGAGTCTGCCCTGCCTCCTGCAGGGGAATTTGTGAGAGAGGACATCTACTCCTCAAAACGCTGGCGCCGTGACAGGTAGTCCCCGACTTACGAGCGCTCTGACTTACGAGGTCCCGGACTTAAGAGCATGCATCTCATAAAAAAAAAAAAAAAAAAAAAAAATTTTTTTTTTTTTTACTTTTTTTTTTTTTTTTTTTTATAAATGAATACATGTACAGTACTGGACAGTCACCAAGCACTTAGCCTATCCTAACACAGTTTTTAAAGATGAAGGAATAAGTTGAATTGTCTCCCTTTCACATAAAGGGAGCAAGCTCCCTATGGAGCCTGCAGGGAGGAGGGAGACAATTCAACTGACTCCTTCATCTTTAAAAACTGTGTTAGGATAGGCTAAGTGCTTGGTGACTGTACAGTACTGTACATTTATCTATTTATAAATAAAAAACAATAAAAAATAAAAATACTGTATATACTGTATATTCTTAATAAATAGATAAATGTACAGTACTGTACAGTCACCAAGCACTTAGCCTATCCTAACACAGTTTTTAAAGATGAAGGAGTCAGTTTAATTGTCTCCCTCCTCCCTGCAGGCTCCATAGGGAGCTTGCTCCCTTTATGTGAAAGGGAGACAATTCAACTTATTCCTTCATCTTTAAAAACTGTGTTAGGATAGGCTAAGTGCTTGGTGACTGTCCAGTACTGTACATGTATTCATTTATAAAAATAAAAAAAAAAAAAAAAAAAAAAAATTTTTTTTTTTTTATTTTTTTTTTTTTTACTATGTGATCCTACTTACGAATTTTTGACTTACGAGCGCCCCCTAGTGACGGAACTCGCTCGTAAGTCGGGGACTTAGTTTTTGGTTGAACAGTTTTGGAGTCGGTGGAAGAGAGAATACCTCCAGAATATCTCCATTAGACAAAAGTGGCATGTAATTCGGCGCAATTTAAAAGTAAATGATGTTGTAATTGTCAAGGAGGATCTTCTCCCAAGAAATAGGTGGCAGTTGGGTCGTGTTGTGGAAACAGTGGTTGGTAATGATGGCTTGGTTCGAAAGGTGAAGTTGAGAACAGGGGAACAAAGGTTAGGAAGGAACATTATTTCCAAGAGTTCAGTCATAGAGAGACCGGTGCAAAAAATAGTGGTGTTATTGGAAAGTGACTCATGAATTTAATGTACACAGACAAGCATGTTTTAAACAATCTGTAAGAGTTTTAAAGGAAACTTTGAAATAATGCATGATTTTTGTGGGTAATATTCATGCATTATTGGTGGGAGTGTAATGGATACTGAGCTATTTAAAATGAATTTTCTAAATTAGTAGAATAAAATGAATTGTTTAAATTATTTAAATGAGAATAAATGTATTAAAATTGATTAAAGTGAATCTTGAGAATATGTTGCAGATTGTTTATGGATGTTTGTCTGTTTGTTTAATACTGTTGGTGGTTTGTGTTTTGCTTAATTGTATTTGCACTTTGAAATGTTTGGATTTCCTCTGTATGTACCTCACGGGCTGCCGTAGCTAATGAGGGCAGGAACTATAAAAGCTGTCAAAATCACAGTAACAAGGAATGACTTGAACTGTTAAGACGTGTTTTGCTCCAGTAAATCAACACTTAGTGTTCCCCAGTGAAAGCAGCAAGGTATGTTTGTTTTTTGTTTATGTTCAATGTTTATATGTTTATTCTGTACTTTAATATTCATTCTGTACACTAATATTTGTATATATTTGTATATATTTTAGTTTTTACGGTGATCATGCTTGGTGATCATGGTGATCATGCTTGGTGATCAAGGTGACTGAAGCGGTGTGGTGACTGTGACCATCCACATGAAAGAAAATAAAAAGCATCAAATCACCCATCGAGACTGCGCATCTTAATTCAACAGCTGGGGAGCAGCTACACCTGGTTTGGGGGAGTTCAGTAGGAAATATAGCAGAACACAGTTATGATTACAGCTGTTAAACCCATGTTCTGTCATCATAACCCACACCCCACTGAACATAAGTGGATCTGCAGTGGAAGTGGTCTCCAGCTACAAGTACTTGGGTGTACACATGAATGATAACCTCAGCTGGAGCAACAACACCACCAGCCTGATCAAGAAAGGTCATCAGAGACTCTACTTCCTCAGACGACTGAGACGAGCTGGTCTGAGCAGCCCAGTCCTCACCTCCTTCTACAGGTGTGCAGTGGAGAGCATCCTGTGCTCCAGCATCAACGTGTGGCATGGAGGCTGCACAGTTGAAGAGAGGAAAGCTCTACAGAGAGTGGTGAAGGCTGCACAGAAGATGTTGGAGTCAGTCTCCCCACCATCACAGACATTTACACCTCCAGATGCAGGAAGAGAGCCACCTGCATCATGAAAGACCTCACTCACCCAGCACACTCACTCTTTGCCCCACTCCCCTCAGGAAGGAGGTTGAGGAGCATTAAGTGTAGAACCACTAGACTGAGGAACAGCTTCTACCCTGAGGCTGTTAGACTCATGAATATCTAACCAGAATAATCACTGTGAAAAATCACATCATGTTGCTGCTGATCTGTTTCATGTTGCTGCTGATCTGTTTCATGTTGCTGCTGATCTGTTTCATGTTGCTGCTGATCTGTTTCATGTTGCTGCTGATCTGTTTCATGTTGCTGCTGATCTGTTTCATGTTGCTGCTGATCTGTTTCATGTTGCTGCTGATCTGTTTCATGTTGCTGCTGATCTGTTTCATGTTGCTGCTGATCTGTTTCATGTTGCTGCTGATCTGTTTCATGTTGCTGATCTGTTTCATGTTGCTGCTGATCTGTTTCATGTTGCTGCTGATCTGGTTCATGTTGCTGCTGATCTGCTTCATGTTCCTGCTGATCTGTGCTGATCTGTTTCATGTTGCTGTGTCCATTCGTGCCCATCTGCTCATACAGACTCATGTTCGTGCTGCTGTTTGGAGTAGTGTTTTCTATGATATTAGTGCTTAGTGCATTTTTAGTTGATGTTTTTCTTAGTTCATATCTATCTTAGATGTTATTACTGTTTTTCTCTTTCATTTTTGTTGGATGTAACTGGGACCCTGTGTACATAATCTCGTTTCATCACATGTACCACATGTCGGTGCAAATGACAATAAAGATTCTCTCTCTGACAATGTTCCCAACAATAAGGAACTTTGTGTCTGTGACTGTTTACGATGTGATATAAATAAGTTTTAAATTAATTATCCAGCCCGCCCTAGACTAGTTCAGGTGTCAAAACTGGTTGATTATAATTGTCATGTTTAGAGAACATAAGACCTGGTTCCTCTTTAACAGTTTCATTTGTTTTTGTGCTCTGGTGCAACGACGATGCCAATAAAGATATATTCTATTCTATTCTTGATGGGTTTGTTCCAACATAAATGGATCTGGTCATCTCCTCCTCACCTGCTGCAGGTGGACACAACGCTGTTGCTTTAACAGAAACGAACCAAGATCAGTGTTGTCTTCCTGTCTTTCATAACGTTACTGTTGATTTTCTTCAAGATGAAAACACAAAAACGCCGACCACATGTCTGGAAACTGGATCTACTCAGCATGTTTTGAACACATTAAACTTAAATAAATTAGATTTTTAGACTCATTACTGCCGGTTCGGATCCTGATTCGGTGCTGATGTACAGTATTCACACATGACACGACTGACCTGCACGACCCGGCTGAGTCCGTCAGTGACCGCCTGGTCGAAGGACTCGAGGTGGGCTCGGGTCAGGTCCTGCACCGCCGCGTGCTGCTTGTCCTGCAGTTTCCCGAACTCTCCGTCCGTCAGGTTCTTCAGGCTCGGTCCGGCTGGTAAACCACTCCACTTCTCTGAAAACTCCATGTTTGCTGTCCTCCCGGGCTCGCGTGGACTTGTTTACCACATGGATACACCGACACCGGAAGTACTTTGCTCTGGGACAGGAAGAGCGCTCTTCTTCGTGGCT
Source organism: Garcialebias charrua (assembly GCA_038048925.1). NCBI lineage: Eukaryota > Metazoa > Chordata > Actinopteri > Cyprinodontiformes > Rivulidae > Garcialebias > Garcialebias charrua. The sequence continues at coordinate 13,961 of JBBPBX010065195.1, read as the reverse complement.
TGTGTATGCGGCTGCTTCTTTGGTGCCATCTAGTGGTGAAGTCGGTCAAAACGTAATTATTTATCTAGTTCATTCATTCATTATTATTTTATTTTTAAAGAAAACTTTATTTATCAAAACAAGTATGGTGAGTCACAATAGTGTAAATCTATAAAGGGCACACAGCACAGCCAGCCTGGGAACATCAAAAACAAAACTGATTTTAAAAAAACAAGGGTTTTGTAAACATACAGTTCTTCATTGACGTCATCATAAGCTCTGTGCACAGCTGAGACTGAGCTGAGACTGATTGAGTGAACTGATTGGAATAAAGGATGAAATTTGTCCCAACGTTCAACCGAGCACCGAGTGTGATTTTCTCCGATGACGACAGCACCAACATGTTATTCGTCTTTTCCGCCAGGAGGAGGCAGTGTTGCTGCGCTGAGTTTAATGGAGAGTGTAACGATCAGCAGCGACTGAGCTGCTGCTAAAAGAAGGAAGCGATGATTGAAGTAAATGTTTATGAACCGAAATGTGATGAAGTGATATAAAAAGACGTGAAGTGAAAGAAAAAGACTGGGTCCCGCTGTATCGCTCAGGCTGCACTGCAGCGTCTATTCACAGGCGCGATCCCACTACTGAGCGGCACGGGGGCTTTGACCTGCTCCGTTTCCGACCTTGGCCGGTGCACCCCTCCTTGGACGACCTGGTGGTCCCGGGCTCCCCCAGGAGCACCATATCGATACCGAGCTTAAGTGCGGACACCCGATCGACATAGTCCACTGCAGCCCAGAGCTCCTGAGCTCAATCGGTCCACCAACCTCAGCCTCCCAGCAGCTTGGATTACAGGCGCGCGCCACCACACCCGGCGACAGCAGCTGCAGCTCATGGGGCTTTTAGCTTTTCTGTTTGTGACGTCATCAAACGCGACCTCTGGCGGTGACTTTCAGAAACTACATGTGCGTTAATTTATATATTTTGAGGATTATTACAGTATTTTTCTGTGTGATGCGAAGCTAAGTTTTATTTAAACATTTTTACAGCTACACTTTATTATTTTTGTCAGATTATCAAAAGTTTTTAAAGCAGCTTGTTAATCTTATATTTGTTGTTTTTTAAATGAATATTTGAATAGTGAATAGTCAAGTTTGGAAGATTCACAGTGTGGAGAAGAACATAGTGAGTTATTATTATTATTATTATTAGTGATCCTGGAAGGTGAGGTGGCCTGCTTTCTGGTGCATTTTAACAGGTTGTTAAACGTTTACCTACATAAGTAGGCAACTGATTCAACAACTATTTTAGAGAGCAACTCTCTAACAAAGTATGTCCTCTGGATGGCTTGAAAAACCTTGACGAAACGTTTAATCTTTTAACCAGAGGACTTCTTCAGTCTGAGAAGCTGCAACAAACTCAGTCTTATAAATAGCACTTCTCACAGTGGATCGTTGATGAAATGTTTAATCTTTTAACCAGAGGACTTCTTCAGTCTGAGAAGCTGCAACAAACTCAGTCAGAGAACAACCTTCACATGAATGTGAAGAAGACGAAGGAGATGATTGTGGACTTCAGAAGGAACAAACACACCCACACCCCACTGTATATAGGTGGATCTGCGGTGGAGGTGGTCTCCAGCTACAAGTACCTGGGTGTACACTTGAATGATAACCTCAGCTGGAGCAATAACACCACCAGCCTGATCAAGAAAGGTCATCAAAGACTCTACTTCCTCAGACGGCTGAGACGAGCTGGTCTGAGAAGCTCAGTCCTCACCTCGTTCTACAGGTGTGCAGTGGAGAGCGTCCTGTGCTCCAGCATCAACGTGTGGCATGGAGGCTGCACAGTTGCAGAGAGGAAAGCTCTACAGAGAGTGGTGAAGGCTGCACAGAAGTCTGTGGGAGTCAGTCTCCCCACCATCACAGACATTTACACCTCCAGATGCAGAAAAAGAGCCACCTGCATCATGAAAGACCTCACTCACCCAGCACACTCACTCTTTGCACCACTCCCCTCGGGACGGAGGTTGAGGAGCATCAAATGTAGAACCACTAGACTGAGGAACAGCTTCTACCCTGAGGCTGTCAGACTCATGAATAAATAAATAATAAGAATAAACACTGCAAAATGTCACATCATGTTGATACTGATCTGTTTCTTGTTGCTGCGTTCATCTGTGACCATCTGCTCATAATGACTCATGTTCGTGCTGCTGTTTATAATGATGTTTTTCTACTACATTAGGGCTTAGTGTATTACTAGCTGATGTCTCTCTTAGTTAATCCTAGATGTTATTATTGTTTTTCTCTTGCATTTGTTGTTGGATGTAACTGGGACCCTGTGTACATAATCTCGTTTTCAACACATGTACTACATGCGGTGCAAATGACAATAAATTCTCTCTGACTCTGACTCTGACTCTGACTTATAAATAGCACCTTCTCACAGTGGATCAAGCAGTTTGTTGATGACATTCCAAACTAGCTGTTCGCGCGCGCACTGAGCCATGCGGCTCCATGCGTTTAGAGTTTTGCCGCTTTGTTTATAGTTGACGCATGGCGGCGCATGGCAAAGTACTGTTCTTTGAGCCCAGTCCACGGTGTCAATGGCAAAAGTCAACGGCGCGCGCACTAGCCTTGCGGAGTTTCAAAAATTCTGATGTACGCGACACACGCCAAGACGACGTGCAGGGGGTGGGGACTGCAATATCGCGTCACTTTTGGCGCATGCCCCTCGTGCGCTGCGCGACATGTCGAGTATAAATCTAGCTTAACAGCTGATCATTAGCACCCTGATGGTTGCTTGCTATTCACAGGAGGCTGAGTAATACTAGCAATAACAGCATTGTAAAGCCGGGATCCAAACGCGTTTTGAGTAGCCGAAGCAGCCAGTTTACATATGGTGGCCGCGTATCGAGGAGCAGCGCAGCGTGGTGCAGCGCGTTTTGAGCAGTTTGAGCAGCGCACAAGGTAGCGGCAGGGTGCAGCAGTTCTTTTTCCGTGCACGCGACACGTCCAGAGCAGCGGCTGCCCGAGTTCAACAAATTGAACTTTGACCTACTGTGGCTACTCGCCGCGTGGCAGCAACCAATCGGGAGAGACTCTGCTATGTGATGACCAGTGGTGGGCATCAGACCGCTGGGGAGCGCTAAAGCGCTAATCCGCTGATAGTGGACCTAAACAATTTTTTTGCGCTATAGCGGATTGACTAACTTTTATAATTCATGAGCGGATTTGCGCTATTTTTATTTAAAATGCAGTACCGCTATCCGCTAATAACTAATTATCAAAGCTGGGCGCCAGACCGCCAGGGAGCGCTAATGCGCTAATCCGCTTACAACGGACCTAAACAATTATTCAGCGTTACAGCGGTTTGACTAACTTTTATAATTCATAAGCGGATTTGCGCTATTTTTATTTAAAATGCAGTACCGTTAATAACTAATTATCTATCAGTAAAAACGAATAAACTTATTTACGGGCCCGGACGACTGCTAACAGACCATATCCTGTCAGCGCCGGATGTGGTCCGTGACAAAAAAGCGTCCCCTCAGTCTCTTTGCTAGAGCGAGCGCTCTCAGTTAGCAGCCAGTGTGTTACTCTGCAGCCTTATTGCTTGTTTTCGAAGAGTCAGACGAAGAGTTTTTAACATGGAGGGTGAACTTATGGATGTTTCTCAGCGGCCTACGCGACGCGTCTGGATTTTAAAAAGTATTTTGCCATTTGCCCTCTTCAAAATGGCGGCCGCGACGGCCACAGAAGATTTTTTCATTCATTCATTCAACCTTTATTTATACAGGCTAGCCTCGTTGAGTCACGGGGACTCATTTACAAGAGGGACCTGTCTCACTCACACCAAACAACCATCCACTCTCACACTCACACCTAGGGTCAATTTAGAGTCACCAATCAGCCTAACAAGCATGTTTTTTGGTCTGTGGGAGGAAACCGGAGTACCCGGAGGAAACCCACGCATGCACGGGGAGAACATGCAAACTCCACCCAGAAAGGCCCCCGGACCGGGATTTGAACCGGCAACCTTCTCGCTGAGAGGCAGCAGCTCTACCAGTTGTGCCACCGTGCTGCCCATTAAAGATAAAGACTTTCCATGAAAACACGGTAAAAACAATTATTTCTTTGCTGAGAAAAAATATATTTCTTAGCTGACTTTATAGCACAAGGTTTTTCTGAGCTTAACTGGTTCAAATGGTCAAATCTGCAGGATTAAAAAAAGTATTTTGCCATTTGCGGCCGCCATTTTGAAGAGGGCAAATGGCGAATTTTTTTTTAAATCCAGCAGATTTGACCATTTGAACCGGTTAAGCTAAAAAAAAAGGGTTTTCTGAGCTTAAATCAGTCTTAAATCAACCAGACGACTGCTCACGGACCATATCCGGTCCGCGCCGGATGTGGTCCGTGAAAAAAAGCGGTCCCCGCTAGAGAGAGCGGCTGTGTCTCAATTCATGGGCTGGGTCCTCATGAGTGCGCATTTGTCGGCCGCATACGTCATTGCCCCGCGCGGAGGACTGTCCCAATTCGAAGACTCCTCCTCACGCGGCCGAGGAATGCGGCCTACTTCCTGCCGAAATACGAGGATGCATCCGTGAATCCTTTCTGGCGGAGGCTATCCCAGAATTCGTAGCGCCAGCAGAGATTTTGCGGGGGGGTGGGACTTTCTGCGTGCAGGGGCAGGACTGCTGCGTGTTGTTGAGTCATCAGCTCGTTCTAACAACAACCTCAGCGCTTTTTTCATTCATTCATTCAACCTTTATTTATACAGGCTAGCCTCGTTGCTGAATCTCATTAAAATTTAACTACAGAAACGACTAAAAAAAATTGTTAGCTGAATATATAGCTGAATATATATTAGTGTTTCTGAGTTTACTGTTTGTTAAGAACTGATTACAAATCAATTTATTTTACACATGCGTAGCAAGGATTGTCTGAGGGGCGATCGGTTAAATAAAAGAGTGGACATGCAAAAAGCAAGTTGTCCAGTAGCTCAATTGGTTAAGCATCCAGTGGTTGGTGCGCAGATCTTTTTCTCGAAGCTGGTTCGAATCTCACTCGGTACGGTTAAAACTTATTTTACCTTAGTCTTTTATTGGATAAAAAAAAGGAGTTTCACAAACTCCTTTTTAATCTCAGTCCTCATTTTTTTTATCCAATAAAAGACAAACGTAAAATAAGTTTTAACCGTACCGAGTGAGATTCGAACCAGCTTCGAGAAAAGTATCTGCGCACCAACCGCTGGATGCTTAACCAATTGAGCTACTAGGCAACTTGCATTTCATAGGTCCACTCTGTCTTTTAAACGATTGCCCCTCAGAAAATCCTTCCTACGCATGTGAAAAATAAGCTGATTTGTAATCAGTTCTTAACAACAGTAAACTCAGAAACACTAATATATATATATATATATTCAGCTAACAAATATTTTTAGCGACATCTCCTTCTCTTTCCACACACACACCAAGCGTGCACACTTCCCACCCATTTCAAGAGAACGTCCCACCCACTTCAAGGCCGGCTCTCCGGAAGGCTAGACCGTCCCATTTCAGCAGTTTCGTCAGCCCACCTGGCCTTGTGAGTGCGTGGCCTACTCGGCCCAGTTAGGCTGGGAGACGCAGCCAGCGTGTATCCACCACAGATATCCACCTTATTCCTAGCCCCCACGATGCCTTGCGCAAATTATGTGTACGACTTCCAACGAAAGTCAGAACCGGCACTTTTAGCAACGCGCTAACCGGTATTCGTCAGAGGTTTTAGGTCATAAAATATGTGGGAACACAAACGATCACAACTCAAATGTGGAAATATTGTTTTACCGCTACCTACAGCTGTTGAGGGGTGGGAGGACGACTTGAAGAAGTGGCCGAAAATAACGTACACTAGCGTGTTTAGCTACTAGCATACTTAGCTACTTGACAGTTGCTTCAGATGGTGAAGCGATGAGCAATCTGAAAAGCTCTGAAGCTTATCAGTATCTTACCATACCATACCATACCATTTTATTTATAAAGCACTTTAAACAGGAACAAGTCCACACCAAAGTGCTGGACAAACAAACACGCAACAGGCAACACAGACAATGAAGTACAACACGAAAAACATAAAAACATTGCAGATCATAAATCAAACGATCCAATACAAATCAGCTGGCATTGAAAGCGATGGAGTAGTAGTGAGTTTTTAACCGGGATTTGAAAACCGAGAGGGAGGGGGCCTGTTTGATGAGCAGCGGTAACTCGTTCCAGAGTCTTGGGCCTGCTACAGAGAACGCCCTGTCACCCCTGCGCTTAAGGCGAGTTTCTGGAACTATTAAGAGTACCTGATCCTCTGACCTCAAAGCACGTGGAGGGACATATGGGTGTATCAGATCCGAGAGATAGGCGGGGGCGAGACTGTTCAGCGATTTGTAGACATACATGAGAATTTTGAATTGGATTCGAAGATGAACCGGTAGCCAGTGAAGGGAGGCCAAGACTGGTGTAATGTGCTCTCTTTTGCGTGTGCTGGTTAAAAATCGGGCAGCTGCGTTCTGAACCAGTTGTAATCGTGCAATGGTGGCTTGACTTCACAGTAACAAGGTTGGTCCTGTTTCGACTTCTGGACAGAAGTCGAAACGTTTTCTGCAACAAATAAAGTCCAGTTGATCCTGTATTGAATGCCTTTTTTGATTTCTTAGCTGACTTTATAGCACAAGGGTTTGGGTTAGGGTTCCTGAGCTTAACTGTTTCACGAAATGGTCAAATCTGCTGGATTAAAAAAAGTAGTTCGCCATTTGCACGTTAGCGCTTTAGAATTAGCTTCCGCTAGCTTTGCTAAGACATAAGCACTTTTGAAATTGCGGACCTAAATAAATTAATAAGCGCTTTAGAAATAGCGGAACAAATTTTTGGATTAACGTTGCCCAGCACTGGTGATGACGCAACGACGACGGGACGGAAGTAGGTGGGCACCGCGTGACGTATTAAAAGAATGGACGAAAATTAAAAATATGGCGTCTGCGTGCTGCTGCTTTGTTGATTAAATACAACAAAGCAATTCTTCGGATTACGTCCGCCATTTCAGAGACTGGAAAAAAACAAACCCGACCGGAAAAGGACCAAGACGCTCCTCCCACTGCGCGTCTTCAGACGCGTTCGGTGCGAACAGACGTCTGTTGACAAGCAGCCAACACCACGCGTCGGGAGCGTTTTTGCTGCTCAAGACGCGTTTGGGTGGGAACCCGGCTGAAGATATATTGTTATTCGTCCTTTCCGCCAGCAGGAGGTAGTGTTGCTGCGCTGAGTTTAATGGAGAGTGTAACAATCAGCAGCGACTGAGCTGCTGCTAAAAGAAGGAAGCGATGATTGAAGTAAATGTTTATGAACTGAAATGTGATGAAGTGATAGAAAAAGACGTGAAGTGAAAGAAAAAGACGAAGTGAAAAAAAAAGACTTGAAGTGAAAGAAAAAGACTGGGTCCCGCTGTATCGCTCAGGCTGCACTGCAGCGTCTATTCACAGGCGCGATCCCACTACTGTACTGAGCGACCTGGGCCGGTGCACCCCTCCTTGGACGACCTGGTGGTCCCGGTGTTACACCATATTCTGTGACCATCGTATATTGTGACAGGAGGGGGCGCTGCTGCATTTTTACATTATACTTTGCAATACCTGGTAAACACGATCATATTCTGTGACATCCACGATAGTCTTGATTTTAGTGAGCAGATGTTAATTTTTATTCTTTGGAGGAAGGAAGCTGACTCTCTCCTTCCTCCAAAGAATAAAAAGTAAAATCTGATCACATGACTATTATGGAAATACTGTATATGGTCACAGGTAGTGCTCATCAGATATTGTGACCACACTGTAACTTATGTGTAACCGGGTGGTTTTAGTTTATTGGAAGAGTGGCTGTAAATTCCCACTCTGGTTTGGGCCCCTGAACACACCTTGTCCTGTTCCTCCACCTTCAGTGTGGTTTGGCTCATTAGTGTTAACAAGCACCGGGTGTGGATGCCAAACATTCTTCTCCAGGGTGTTGGCTGTTTAGTCTCTGGCCACATGTGGCTGTAGTGAGTGCTGCTGCAGTGTTCATGTGTAGTGAGTGCTGCTGCAGTGTTCATGGAGTTGTGCAAAGCCCTGAAGCACAAGCTAAGGTAAATGTTTTTTTTCGGTAGTCACTTATGGCTGGTTGGGTGCTGTCAATGCTGCTCCACATATTGTTGTGGAGTTCTGTTAAAAGCTATTTGTTTTTGTTTGTTTCTATAGGACATGTGCCAGTGGGTGGCAGATTGGCACTGCAACTAATTGAATGTGCTTGTTAATGGGATTGTGACTGATTAAGGTACATGCTTGTATTTTCTAATATTGTTTATCATGTGCAAGCACCTTACTAACTGTCATTCCTGTACAGCAGATTGCTACGGTTGCTATATTGTGCTCCCAACTCTGTGCCTTGTTTTAAACTGTACATGCTCTCATGTTACTGCCATGTAACATCCTTTGGTGTTAAAGGGGACCACATATTCAAAATTCACTTTTTAATGGTTTTTTTACTCAACTTTGGGTATTTACTTCATAAAAAAACAGTCCTAAGGCCAAAAAAATGCACCAAGTGGTTTATTTACTCTAAGTCGATTTATTTTTCAGGGATAAAAACGTCTCGATTGCACTTCCTGCGGTTTGTGGCGTCACAAACCGTAGCCACAACCCACAGCCACAACCCATCCCAACCTTTGTCCCGCCCCCGTAACCTAGCAACCCCTGGTGATGCTCCACCCACGCGGTTCCTGAGTTCATCTCAGCCTGCACACTAGGTGGCGGTATGCACCTAACAGTTGTTTGCGATCCGCCATAAATCAAATGGAGAAGAAGAAGAATAGTTCATCTCAGCAGAATGGCTCCTAAAGTTAAATGTTGCGTTGTTGGCTGCATTACACAACATGTGTCGATACACACTCTTCCAGTCTCAGAGAGCAGAGATGCGTGACTTAATTTTATTTTTAATGGCAATGTCCCGGCGACATTACCGAAGAAGAATTACACTTCTTATATGATGAAGGACTACTTTTGCACAACTGCCAGTTTGGTTGAGTGGTTAGTGCAGTGGACCGCCACCCGGGAGACGTGAGTTTGCATCTTGTCCATTGCATATTTTTTTCCCCCCCTTTTTTATTTTTAAGCCTTTTGTTTCGGAGAAACATAAGGCTGACCCTCCTGGCGCAGATAATGGAGCACTAAGCAGATTTAAAATTGATAGTTTTCAGATGGGAACAGATGTGTGCATGTTTGTGTGAGTGTGTGTGTGTTTGTGTGTCGGGCCAGCACGGCTCCTCGGAGAAACACAGATAAAAAGATAGCCCCGCTGTGAGTGTGTGTGTGCGTGTGTGTGCTTTGCTCCCTCCAGCTCGCGCGCACAGGCAGAGGGTGGGAGAGTCAGAGGAGACATTACAGAGGAAGAATAAAAAATGACACGACAACTTGTACACTCTGATCTGTCGTGGTCCAGTTCAGCTCAGTCAGCTTGGCTCTGTGGTAGTAACGTGAGTTGACTTCCTCGTCTGCCTTTGGAGGGCGGAGTTAATGCAAGCAGATCTTTGAAGGGCGTGCCACGAGATCTCATTATCATAAACCGGTCGTTCAAAACGAAAGTTAAAAATGGCAGAATTAAAAAGGGTGTAATTGATTATCTAAGAATTATTTTGTGTATTAAATTGAAGGAAAAGGGTCTAGATAGCCCACAGAAATACCATAAAAATTTTAAAAATGCATCTGAGGTCCCCTTTAAGTGATTTGGAGTTGTGCTAGCCCTTTACAACTGGCATGGTAGAACCACCATAGCATAAATGCATCTAATAAAGGCTGTTTTAATATTGAAAGGAATTAATAAAATATATATTGTATACAACACTTCTGTTTTTGTCATTTGAAGCCAGGCGTACCTGCGTATTTGTAATAGGGAAGCTCTAGACTATTTACAGTCTACCAGTTGGCTTTAGAGTCACATCCTCTGAGTCACAATCCGGGCCTTCATAGCCCGTGTTACATTTACTGGCGTTGCTGGAAGGATCTGGCTGATAAGGCAGTTTGTGTGTGTATATACAGTATATATATTTTATTTAATTATCTCTATTCTAAAGAGCATTTAGAAGTTGGGAGCATAATAGGCTAACAGTAGGCACATCGTGGGACCTAGCTGGATACCCCCCGACAGTGAAGAAGGACCCACCTCCCCGTTCCTATGGCAGAGGAACTTGAAGAACTCCGGGCTCGAGTCCAGCAGTTGGAGGCCGATAGGAGTCGGCTGCAACAGGAACGGGACGTTGCACTGGCAAATTCAACTCAACATGATGCACCAGCTGGTCCCAGTACACGTACAGCTCTGGGGAGCATGGGGACAACTGACCGCATCATCTACCTGCCAAGGGAGCGAAAGTGTCCAACCTTCAGGGGGACTCATGGTATTGGGGTTGAGGAGTGGGTAGAAGAAGTTTGTACCAGCATGCAAGTTCGGCATGTTGAACCCACAGATCAGGCTGCTTTCATTTTTGACCATCTCGAAGGTGTAGCTCGGGATGAGATTAAATATAGACCATTAGCTGAACGTGAGAATCCAGAAACTGTTTTCACCATTTTGAGAGAACTGTATTTGTCAACAGTCGTATGTCTCACTACAAGAGGACTTCTTTTCACGGAGACAGTTAGATAATAATAATAATAATAATTAATTCAATTTATAACGCACTTTTCATTACTGAAAATCTCAAAGTGCTACACATATATTGAATGCTACACACATTCATAAACCGGTGGCGGCAGACTACCATGCAAGGTGCTTTCCAGTCCTACCGGGAGCAACTCAGGGTTAAGTGTCTTGCCCAAGGACACAACGACACATGGTGCGGGTCCCGGGAGTCGAACCGCCAACTTTCCGATCGGGAGACGACTGCCATTACCACTACACCACGGCCGCCCCCGATGGTGAAACTTTGCAGGAATTTTGCCATTCCTTGTTTTGTTTAATGAACAGGGTTAAAGCTAATTCTCCTCATGCCATGACTAATGCAGACATTTTACTTCGTGATCAATTTATTCAAAATGTTAGCAATTCTGATCTGCGTAGGGAATTAAAGCGTTACGTTCGTGACAATCCAAGGTGTACATTGCTGGAAGTTAGGGCTGAGGCCATTACATGGGAGCGTGAGGGTGGGGTGGACAACAATAGTGTTGTGCCGTCCTCTTGTGCTGTACAACGGGCTAGTGCACCCACTCTCCAAATTGAGCCCCCCTCTAATTCTACTTCCTCACAAATTGCCACTCTGACAAAATTGGTACAAAAGCAACAGGACCAGTTGGATCAGATCACTCAATCCCTTGCAGCTATGCAGCAGCACCCTGTGGCCAGTTCTTCTGGTCCTAGTAGTGTGATTTGTCACAGGTGTCAGCAACCAGGTCACATTGCACGGTACTGTAACGCCCGTTCCCAGTTCAGGTCCCCTCGGGTCCAAGCCACCACTAGCCCTCAGTTGTCGGAAAAACTAACTCCCCCTAGTGTAAGGAGCCGGACATTAGGAGGGGGTGGTTCAGGCTCAGTGGGTCCCCATGTAGATGAGGTGAAGGAGTGTTTAATGGCGCCTTGTCCCCAAGTCACTGTGAAATTATCTGGAGTTCCAGTCCAGTGTGTCCTTGACACAGGTTCTATGGTTTCTACCATTTCAGAGAGCTTTTTCAGGAAATATTTTCCAGACAAGTTAAAGTCCTGTCATTGGTTAGAGCTGAGAGCTGCCAACGGTTTAAGCATTCCGTACTTGGGTTATCTTGAGCCCGACATAGAGGTGTGTGGTGTGGTAATTCCTAGAAGAGGGATCTTGGTTGTTAGAGACCCTCCAGGTCGGGTTAGTTTACCTCATATACCGGGCATAATTGGGATGAATGTCATAAAGGCCTACTATTTTCAGTTGTTTGACCAGTATGGCCCTGAGTTGTTTGAACGCCCTACAGTTTTGGGGGCTTTCAGTTCCTGGCTTCCTGCCTTCCAGTTATATCAGCAGACCAACTTACAGAAAGGCCCTATTCAGACTAGTGTCGCAAAGCTGCGTGGTAAAAGACCTGTGGTAGTTCCTGCTGGCACTACTAAACTTGTACCTGCTACTTGTTCTGCTATGTTGGCCTTGGCAGGGGCTGTTTTGATTGAACCCTTAAATGCAAAGTTTGGCTTACCTGAGGGTTTGTTAGTGTCTCCTTCTCTCTTGCATGTTGTTCGGGGTACTGTTTATGTTCCTGTGGTGAATGTAGGGGTGTGTACGGTTACACTGAAACCCCGCTGTTCTCTTGGAGTGTTGTCTCCTATAGATGTGGTGAGCCTACCATCAGAGTTGCAGGAAGTCCCTTGTGTACAGGAGCAAATTATTGCTGCAGTCAGGTCCCATACTGCCGAGACTGGCTCAGTTAGAGAGAAGATAACCTCCCTTGATCTCTCTATGCTAGATGGAATAGAGCAGCACAAAGTGAGAGCCTTATTGCTAAAGTATGAATCTGTGTTTTCTGCTTTTGATGGTGACCTTGGCTTTACCAATTTAATTGAGCATAGCATCCCTTTGTCAGATGATGTTCCCATACGACAGCGGTATCGGCGCATCCCTCCATCTGAATATGAGGCAGTTAAGTCTCACATTAACCAGCTGCTGGCAACCCGGGTAATTCGAGAGAGCAGTAGCCCTTATGCGTCCCCAATTGTCCTAGTCAGAAAGAAGGACGGTAGTCTTCGCCTTTGTGTAGACTACAGACAACTTAATAAAAAGACCAGGAAGGATGCTTTTCCACTGCCTCGAATAGAAGAGACACTAGACTCCCTCTCGGGCGCCCGCTGGTTTACGACAATGGACCTTGCTTCTGGATATAACCAGGTTCCAGTTGCAGAGATCGATAAGCCAAAAACAGCTTTCTGCACCCCGTTTGGCCTGTTCGAGTTCAACCGTATGCCATTTGGACTATGCAATGCACCAGGGACTTTCCAGCGTTTGATGGAGAGGATATTTGGGGCCCAGCATGGTCAGTCACTCTTGTTATATCTGGATGATATTGTTGTGTTCTCTTCCAGTGTTGATGATCACTTGACACGGCTGGAAAGGGTTCTAAGTCGCCTAAAACAAGAAGGATTGAAAGTCAAGTTAGAAAAGTGTGACTTCTTCAAAAAGCAGGTGAAATATCTGGGACATCTCATCTCTGAGGAGGGCGTGGCCACGGACCCAGGAAAGGTTGCGGCAGTGTTAAACTGGCCTCACCCCACCAACATCTCAGAGTTGCGGTCGTTCCTGGGGTTTGCCAATTATTACAGGAGGTTCGTAGAAGATTTTTCTAAACTAGCTGGCCCCCTTCATCGTCTTGTTGCAGAACTTGCTGGGTCGAAGGTGTGCAGAGGACGAAGGCAACTGTTGGAAGACGTTTGGTCGGAGGACTGTGAAAGGAGCTTCCAGGAGCTCAAGGCCAAGCTTGTAAGTGCCCCCACACTTGCTTTTGCTGATTTCTCTCTGCCTTTCATTTTAGAGGTCGACGCCAGCCACAGTGGGCTAGGAGCCGTATTGTCTCAAGAGCAAGGTGGCAAAGTGAAACCAGTTGCATATGCCAGTCGCAGCTTACATGCTGCTGAGAAACATTATAGCTCCATGAAGCTTGAAATGTTAGCCATGAAGTGGGCCATGACTGAGAAGTTCAAAGAGTACCTGTGGGGCCACCGATGTATAGTATGGACAGACAATAACCCCTTGAGTTATTTGGACACAGCCAAACTGGGCGCCACGGAGCATCGGTGGATCGCTGAACTCTCAGCATTTGAGTATACAGTCCGATATCGCCCAGGCCGTGTGAACAAGAATGCGGATGCCCTCTCAAGGCAACAGACTAGTGGGGACAGAACGCAATTGGAGTACCTCCTCCCAGGAACAGTCATTCCAGAGGCAATTGGTGAGCGGTTTGTGGGGATGCAGGAAGAC
>JBBPBX010065194.1:0-20027 GCA_038048925.1 Garcialebias charrua | reverse complement strand
AAGTGCAGCCATTGCCTATTATTTAGGAATGGTTTGTTTTTATGCCGTCTTTCTTCTCCGCTGTTATTCTTTGGCGACTTCCGGTCCGTCATTTCCGGTATCGCTACAAATTAAAACAACAACTGTACTTACGCAAAAACCAAATCGCACCCTTTTTTTATATTTGCAATTTCTGTTTTTCTAATTTCGTTTTAAAAACGAAATAACGAAAAAACCGTTTAAAAACCGTTTTTCTAATTTCGTTTTAAAACGAAAAAACCAAATAACCAAAGCTTGTTTGGTTATTTGGTTTTTATTTTGAAACGGAATAACGAAAGAACGAACCATACACGGATTTTGATCACATATCACAGTTATATTACAGTTGTTAAGTTGTGCTTCGTTTTTTCTTTACGAGGTGTGTGTTGTTCATTGACTCAGACTGAAAGTAATTACATCAAATTTGAGATTTTATTTGTTTTTTCTCCTCCTTCAACAACTCTGATTATGTTCATCTGTTCACAGGTATGCTCGTGCACAGGGCAGGCGACAGAAAAAGAAGCAGTGTGAAGCCATCGCAGCGGCGTTACTGGAACAGACTCCAATTCCCACACCCCCACCACAGCTTCACCACACACCACCACAGGATGGAGTTGCTGATGAGGAAACCAATGGTGACGGTGCCAGTTCAGAACTGCAATTAGGAAACCAGATGAGAGTAGAGTTTCAGCAAATGTTGACCAGAATTAAAAACTTGGAAGACTCTTTAGCTGCTGCAACAATTACACCACAGTCCTTTAAACATAACATAGAGAATCAAAAAAGGCGTTCAATACAAGATCAACTGGACTTTATTTGTTGCAGAAGACGTTTCGCTTCTCATCCGAGGAGCTTTATCAATTCAAAGCTCCTCGGATGAGAAGCGAAACGTCTTCTGCAACAAATAAAGTCCAGTTGATCTTGTATTGAACGCCTTTTTTGATTTTATCAGGTCCTGGACGACTGAGAATCTTCACCAGCATATAACATAGAGAAGGTTAAATATTACACAGGACTCCCTAGTTTTGTAACACTCATGTCAGTCTTCACTTTAGTGGAACCATTCATTGTAGAAACAGTAAAGAGCAAGATAACAAAATTCCAAAAACTGATTTTGACCCTGATGAGACTTCGCCTGAGTGCTCCAAAGACTTGGCTTTCAGATTTAATGTGTCCACATCAACAGCATGTAGAATTTTTCAGTAGGTCATCCATGTTTTGTATCAGAGGATGAAAGGTTTTATTATGTGTTGTGACCAAATTGTCACTGTGTGTTGCACACTTTCCAACCTGTGCCCATCTGTAGTGCCATTTGATTAAGGAGTGGTGAGAATTAACAACTCTGGCATAATTGTGCATTTGATAGTTGAGTAGCGATTTTAACATACTTTTAAGACTTTTCAATCTGTACTGCTATGAAATGTTGTTCCTCATGTTGTCCATTTAATACTCTTAGAAGGATGCCTGAATTTTTTGTGTCAAAGTCCAAAAATGCATTTGCTTTAGCTTTCCATGCTCAGGGAAGTCTTGTTTTGGTGATGTAAAAATGTTACTCTTTAAAGGTTCAGTATGCAGTTTCTGTAGAACTGCAGCACTTAGAAATATTTTCAACAGGCAAAGCATTCTGATCCCTCCCCCTCAGAGCCATATGTGGCTCTGCCCCCTTGTGGTCTGTTGAATTTCAAATTCAAGCTCTGTTTTTATTGGCTGATTCAAATTCAAGCTCTGTTTTTATTGGCTGGTTACAAACTCTGTTTTTATTGGCTGGAAAATGGCGGGTCACCTTTTCTTTTTAGAAATGCTTATTTACCACCTGGAGAAGCAAGGGGACAATATTTTTTTTTATTTTTTTTCAGAGATTACCTGGCTAACATCAGTCTGTCAGGAGGTAGTGACAGAGTGAAGAAATATGTTCATAAAAAAAGCTACATACTGAAGCTTTAAAGTATGTATTACCGTAAGTAATTATCCGCACTGTGCAGCTGAACTGTGTCGTATGATGTTGATAAGAAACTGAGAACAATGTACATGAACTGTGAAAGTGATGGACTTAAATAAAACATGATTTTTATAAACCATAGACATACACCTGGAAAAGACTTATTTTAGAAGACGCATTGATCTGTACCAGACCTGAAGTCAGTCTGCAGCATATCATTAGAAGAAGATGACTCCAGATGGTTAATTTGGATTTTTATTGTGTCATCTTACTATCACAAAAATTAACAGTATTTACCTGTCAGCATTTGATAGTGTTTTGAAATTAGTAGCGATAACCTTGACTTTGTAAGCTTACTATAATTTCATACGGTTATATTTTTCCATTAAGTAACGGGCAAATAACTTTTACAAAAATAACAAAAAATCTGCAGACTTGTGTTTAGAAATGTTTTTTGCATTGTATCCTCTAGGGCTAAAACAACTACATACAGCCTTTCTGACATTATTCAAAATATTTCATAGATTATTTATACTGTTCTGCTGAACACAACTATTTCGACCATAGATAATTTATACTGTTCTGCTGAACACAACTATTTCGACCCCTCGGCAGGTCTCATCAGGCGGTGATGGCTTTCATGTAAAAAGCAACATGTATGCCATAGATTTCCCCGCTATAGTTGTGGGTTTGATAATTTTTTGTCAGGTGTGGGTTTGTTTGTAACTTGTTTTTGTTTGGGTTCGTTACTTTGTAACCTTTTTTTTAGGGGGGTGTTTCTAATCTAAGGCCAGGTAGAAACTGGTTTTAATCTAGGACAGTTTTAGTGACACTGGTTTAAATCTGGACAGTTTTAGTGACACTGGTTTAAATCTGGACAGTTTTAGTGACACTGGTTTTATTTTGGACAGTTGAAGTGACACTGGTTTTAATCTGGACAGTTTTAGTGACACTTGTTTTAATCTGTTGTAGTGACACTGGTTTTAATCTGGACAGTTTTAGTGACACTTGTTTTAATCTGTTGTAGTGACACTGGTTTTAATCTGGACAGTTTTAGTGACACTTGTTTTAATCTGTTTTAGTGACACTAATCTGGACAGTTTTAGTGACACTTGTTTTAAGATGTTGTAGTGACACTGGTTTTAATCTGGACAGTTTTAGTGACACTGGTTTTATTTTGGACAGTTGAAGTGACACTGGTTTTAATCTGGACAGTTTTAGTGACACTGCTTTTAATCTGTTGTAGTGAAACTGGTTTTAATCTGGACAGTTGTAGTGACACTCGGTCCAGACAGACTTCGGCAGCTCATAAGGGTCTTTGCCCTCAATACAGCCAATTTTATCCAGATACCTTTGTCTTGCTTTCGCATCTAGTGTGTCCTGGTACCACTCCGTGTCCCGGTAATCCCTGTTTGCGTCGGTCGGCGGCTTTTTCTGTTTTCTTCCGTGTTCGTTGTTGTTCGTCCATACTCGCTCGTAGCAATGCTAAATGCTAGTCCACAAACATGACGATGACCAAAAAAAACAAACACCGGATATGACGTCAGTGAAAAGCATCTATTGATTAATATATATCTATTATTCCAAATTGGTGTGTTATGCGGCGTTAAGTTGTGTTTGAAAATGAGCTTCCAATATAAAAGAGCCTGTTGATGGAAATCTGATAGTTTTACTGGTAATTTTCTAATGTCAAAATCGCATCTTAAAAGAAAATCAAGTCCACCTAAGTTTTTGAAGACCAAATTAGAGATAACAAACCAAATAGTGTTGATTTTAAAAACAGAATTTCAGCCACTTTATTTTTAACATCCCATTCGTAGCATCAAAATCTATAGCGTTGCCTCCTCCATCCTCATATGACTTAATCAAATCCTGTTTTGCAATATAGTGACATTTATTTCTCCAAATAAAATTGAAATTTAAGGTATTAATATTCTTAATTGTTTTGATTGGTAAAAGTAAAGAGTAGGCCGGATAAATTAGTCTAGAGTAACTGTCCATTTTGGCTAATAATATTCTACCGATAACCGATAGATCTCTTTGTAACCAACGATTTAAAATTAAGTTAGATTGGTCCACTGTCTCACCTATATTAAACTTATCAGAGAGTAATTTATCTCGAGTAACAACTACATGTATGCCTAAATATTTCACATCACTACTCACCTTAATATTACATATTGCTTGAGTAGATCGATCTTTCAGAGCAAATAGTTCACATTTATTGAGATTTAGTTGTAATCCAGACACCTTAGAGAAGTCATTAATAATATGTGATGCTATCGGAATTTGGGTTTCATTTTTCAGGAACAAAGTCATATCATCAGCCAATTGACTAATTATTAACTGGTTACCCACAATATCAAAACCATCAAGGCCACTGTTCTTAATTAAGATAGCCAACACCTCTGCAACCATAATAACTAATAAAGGTGAGCTACCACATCCCTGACAAATACCTCTTTCAATATTAAATCTTTTACATGTACCATGTCCTAAAGTAACACAACTATTTATGTCATAATAGAGCATAGTAATAATGTTGTTAAATTTTTCTCCAAATCCAAAACTCTGCAGTGTACTAAGGATAAAAGGATGTTCAACCGAGTCAAAAGCCTTATAAAAGTCAAGAAAGAGTATTAATCCCTGATCATCAATAAAGTCAGTATAATCTAATATATCTAGAACTAGTCTAATGTTATGGATGAGTCTTCCTTTTAAAAAACCCGACTAAGAAGCCAAGTTCACTTGCGCAAAAAAGTGCAGCCTTAGTCAAAGTAGTGTTTTAATCAACATTTTACTAAATTAGATGCTCATTTCTCTAATTTTAAATTTAATAAATTCCCATTTATTAATGTGGCCTGTAATCGAGTCATCCTCTTTTATTTCATTTACTGTATTAGTTTTTTTAACTTTGGTGCAGTACTCTTCATTTTCTAACAATTTAGCATTAAATTTCCAAAACCCTTTCTTGTATGTTTGTCTTCTACAAGGCTCTAATTTTAATTCTATGAAACAATGATCTGATAACGGGGCTTTAGATATTAGTGTCTTAGTAGTGTGACTGAGAATATCATTCCTCGACAACAAGTAGTCTAACCTGGATTTACATGTTCCATTTGGTTATGAGAAACTTTTACCATTTGGATTGAATTCTCTCCAAATATCATGTAAATTATTACTAGCCATAAAATCGTTTATGATTTTGTTATATTGGGGTCTCTCAATTCTGGCAGGCCATCTATCCAGCCACTCATTTGGTGTCAAATTCCAATCTCCTCCCATTAGTAAATAATCTGTGACATATCGTCTTTTCAGTTCAGCAATAACATTGGACAAGTGATTTAACATCAACAAGTTCTGGTTGTCATTATTGTACCCATATACATTAATCAATATAAAAAGCACATCCTCAATTTTTACCACTGCTGTCAACCAGTGACCTTCTATGTCAGCTTGGTGTGTCAGGACATCTCCAGGAAAGTTGTTAAAGCTAGATTTATAGTCGACGTGTCGCGCAGCGCGCGAGGGTGCGCATGCGAAAAGTGACGCAATATCGCAGTCCCCGCCCCTGCGCGTTGGCCCCGCGCGTGGGATTAGCGCGTGTCGTGCACCTCTGAATTTTTGAAACTCCGCAAGCCTATGCGCGCGCGGTGGGTGCTACGATTTGATTGACAGGTCCCCACCGACAGCCTTCACCCTCTTCACGCCGGAGCCTGCAGCTGTTTGCGCCGCTGTGGTCGTGGAGACGGAGTCGCGACGCATGGAGGAATGTTTTGTGACACAAAATGTATTAAATTCTCCTTCGTTCCTGATCTGGAGTCGGACTTTTCTTTTGTTTTTTCGCCAAAAGTCACGTGATCGCTTTCTCCTCCGCTGACTCCATGCATTAAAGCCGCAAATAAAGACAACAGTTCAGCACGCGAGCGGAAAGCTATTTGTTTTTGTTGTGTGATTTCAAACAGTTCTTCTTCTACGGTAGATTTCTTCTTCTACACCTTTCTTGCAACATATGCACAGGTTTTAGAGGGTACTGCCTCCTGCTGGTCTGTAAAAGAACAGCACTTTGCCATGCGCCGCCGTGCGTCAACCATAAACACAGTGGCGAAACTATAAACGCATTTCGCCGCAGTGCTCAGTGCGCGCGCGGCGCACGCGCTCCAGCCTGCGGACCAAAGTGCAAGTATAACTAAGCCTTGAAGCAGATCGCCACACCTCCAGATCTTGAGGAGCCATGGCTAAACAGGATCTTGTCGCCCCATTGATTTGTCCAGAATGATGAGTCAGTTACTGTGGAATGAGTCTCTTGTAAAAAATAAACAGTTCTTTTGCCCATTAAAAAATAAAAACAAAGCTTTTCTTTATACCAAGTCTTTTAAGCCCCTAACATTTAATGAACCAAATGAAATTTTAACATTAAACATGAAGTATAGAATAACTCAAATTACGAAATCTGAAAACTGTGAATAAACTATCAACTAACAAGGCACACCCTTCTGTAGAGCTACCAGACCATTTCTACATTTTCCACAGTCATATCGAATCTAAACCACTTGTTGTTCCTTGTCATTAATGCGATGACCTTCGATATATGCATGAGGACCCCTGAAGAAGGCCTGTTTTCCTGCCCTTCTTGCCTGTTCGATGAGAGGCCATCAGCGACGTCCGTCTTCCAAATCTTCCTTCGGCAACATCTCAGCAAAACTGATGCCTTCACTTTTGCACGTTGTCGAATCCTTGCTTCTTCTCCACAACTCCTCCTTCACAGTCTTCTTTGTGTAAACATGATGACGATCTGTCTGGTTCGATTTTCTTCTTTCTTTCCCAGTCTGTGCACAACATCCACAGCATCCTCCATCTTCGCGCCGAGATCTGGAGCAATCTTTTGTAAAATGTTAATGGTCGTCTCTCGGAGGTTTTCCTCCTTCTTCTCCTTAACCCCTCTCAGCCGGAGACACCATCGCATCTTGTAACGCTCTTGTTCTCTTGTTTTTTCCTTTATCTCGTTGTTTTCTTTCAATAAAAGTCCATTAGCTGCCTCAAGTTTTGCCACCTTTTGTTTACATTCTTTTAACTCCTCGGAGTTAAGTTGCACCGCTTTAGCAATGTTAGCTATCATGGTGCTAGCTTGACTGTTTTGCTCTCTAATGTCCTCTAATTGCGTCTCCATTCCATTTACTTTTGTCATATTGCATCAAAAATAGTATTGTTGGATCCTTGCGCCTCTGTGCCATCATCTGTTGGTTTAGATTACTTACCATTTGGTTGTTTATTCGGAGTTGGCGGAGTCAAAGCATCTCGGTCATGTTTAGTTAGCGTGGTCATTTGGGCTTCAGAGTACCGGTAGTCATGTTCCATTGGCATCTGCAGCTGTTGAGGCTTTAAGTTTAAAGACGTCCAGGATTTTGAATTCTTGGATAACTTCTGGGCATCCATCATTGAATATTGGGTGGAAATAAGTGAAGTTAGTTCGCCAAAAAGTTGGTCTTGTGCGGAGCTCTCAGAAACTCAGCCTCTCAGTCCGCCATCTTGGAACCTCCTCTCGCTTTGAATTCAAGGTGTTCGTGTTTGCAGGCCTTGCCCAAGCTGACAATTAACGATGTTCATCGCATTTGTAAGTCCTCATCCAAAGCTCCAACGAGTAAATTAGAGAAAGGCTTTAAGATGTATGCCTCATCTTACATCCACAAATACGAAGGTGAGTCTTACTTTGCTTCAATTTTGTGGCTAACGACGTTAGCTTTAGCTAATGCTAGTAGGCATTTTTACCTGTGATTTTTAGTATAAAAATGTGCGAATAAAGTACCTGAACATTCTCAGTTATTCAATCGGACAATGTTTAACCTAATATTTTCTATTTGTGTTGAAGTACATATTGTTTGTTTGCTGTTGATAGTGTCAAACAGAGACCAGGTAACAGGAGAGTTTGCGGTTCGGGCTTTTTGCTTCAGATCCTTGAAGAAACACGACAAACCTCATAGTTTAAAAGTAGGGCAGCGCTGGTAATTTGTCAGAGTTCGAGTTCAGCTGACTGTTCTGGTTCATATTTATTATATGGCCATGTTCCATTGGTTCCGTGTTATTTTATTTATTTATTATTTGCGTGTTTACAGCCCCCTCCTCATTTTATCATAACCTTTTTTTCATCATAACATTAAAAGCAAGACTAGTTCCACATGTTTTGTTTTAATGTTGATTGTGAAGCAGTTTGTAATCTTTATATCTTGAAAGCTGTTATATAAAGTTTCATTTACTAAACTATTTTAGATGTGAAACATTCCTAAAAAGATGAGAGCACCTCTCCTAATGTACAGTCATATTCAACGAATGTAGTATTCAGAAAAGTTCATTAATTTCAATAGCTTAATTTACTAAATAATTTTTTTTAATTTCATTTATTTTTGTAATAAAAATGACTGAGGTTTTCAAGTCTTTATTTCTGTTGATGATTTTGCTTGCAGCTGTGAAAACACGACATCTAAGATTAGCATATCATATCAGATTAATATGGTATACTGATCAATCTCACAAACAAGCCTCATCATAAAGCATATTTTAATTTGTTGATTATGACTGTAAATAACTTCCCGTGCTGTAAACATTGTGAGGATGTCACATGTTCTCACCTGTTTCTCCTCTTAATTGTCCACAGGTGTCTTCCTCTTGTCTCATTAGTGATCAGTATTTAGGTCTCTGTGACTTTCACATGAGGAGGCAGTTGGTTTCCTGACTTCACACGAGGAGGAGCTGTGTTCCTGTAGCTGCAGTGGCAAGTCCTTGCACATGACGTTAATTGAGCATTGTCCTTCCATGGTGTCATGATCTGCTGGTCTGCTCCACCTGCTCTCCCATGGGCTCCTGCTTTGTCTGCACCAAGGGTCCCTTTTGGGGACCTGGTAAGTTTTTGCTGTTCCTTCAGCAATTTATCCTGTATGATGTTAGTGCAGTTCACTAATTGTCATTTTTGTCTCTCCGAGTCATCTGGTCCTCCTGCTGTGGGTCATCCTTCCACGCCAGCCGGTCCAGATTCCAGTTTGAACCGGTCCTGGAGTTCCAGCTCGTCCAGCTCCTGCCTGGATCGTGACAAACATGAGTTCCATGTGATCACAGTATTTTTCACTGTTTTAAGGAGGGCACTCCATGTCATGCCAACAATTTGAAAGAAAACCTTTAACAAAAAGTGTAATATAATCTGTCAACAGGTAGTCCTCAGAGATTCCGTTCCTATTGTAATGGTGACGTGCAGTTGTTCCTGTGTGGCTGGAACTGCTATGTGCAACCATAGTGTCTCTGCTGTTCCAGACGGCCCACTTCTCGCAGCTCAGTGTGCCAGTGGTTCCTCCTGTTCACAGCATGCATGACATGTTTCATTCAAGACAGTTCAGTGAGATGTCTGTGATGCAGTAAAGCTTAACTAATTCTGGGTTATGTTCATTTTATTTTTACAGTTATACATATTTTTTTTAAATCTCCATTACAATTTAGCTTGAACTTGACATTCACCCTTGATCACATGATGAAAACTGTTATAAACACAAAGTCTCTGGTTCTGGATTTCACAGGGTGCAAAACCAATCAATCAATCAACTTTATTTGTAAAGCACATTTCAAAAACCATAAGTTTAACCAAAGTGCTGTACAATAACATAAAAGACAAATCAATTAAAATGATAAAAACATACAAAAAATAAAAAATACATGTACCAGTCTTTCTGCAGGTGTGTTAAAATGCCATAAAAATAAGATCATGTGTTAAAGGCCAAAGCATAAAAGTGTGTTTTTAAAAGGGATTTAAAAACAGGAAGAGAGGAAGCCTGTCTGACACTCAAGGGTAAGTTGTTCCGCAACCTGGGAGCAACGACAGAAAATGCTCTGTCACCTCTGAACTTCAGCCTAGTTTTGGGCACTGTCAGCAGCAACTGATCAGCTGATCTTAGAGATCGGGGAGGGCAGTAGGGCTGAAGCAGCTCAGACAGATATGGTGGGGCAAGGTTGTTCAGGCATTTAAAAACAAATAGCAAAAGTTTAAAATGAATTCTGTAGTGCACAGGGAGCCAGTGAAGGGACGCCAGGATGGGAGTGATATGCTCACGCCTACGGGTCTGGGTTAAGAGGCGAGCAGCAGAGTTCTGCACGAGCTGCAGACGGGCGAGAGAGGTCTGGCTGATGCCTACATACAGTGCATTACAGTAATCAAGACGAGATGTAATAAAAGCGTGGATTAATTTCTCCAAGTCAGGTCTTGATAAGATTGGTTTTACTTTTGCTATTTGTCGAAGTTGATAAAAACTTTTCTGAACAACACTGCTGATCTGTTTATCAAATTTAAAATCAGACTCAAACTTCACCCCCAGATTGGTGACACAGTCTGTGAGATAAAATGACAGTGAGCCAAGGTCTATGCTGGAAGAAGGACAGCAACTCTGTCTAAACATCATGACTTCAGTCTTGTTCTCGTTTAGACTAGGAAGTTTAGGGAAAACCATGCCTTAACATCGTTAAGGCAGTGTGTAAGTTGCTGGAGTGTATTGTTTTGTGCCAGGGGAAGATAGATCTGGCAATTATCAGCATAGAAATGAAAAGCTATCCCATGTTTCCTAAAAATTGAGCCGAGGTGGAGTAAATAAAGAGCAAATAAAAGAGGGCCAAGGATAGAGCCCTGGGGTACGCCATGTGGAAGAGGAGCAGTGGAAGACATAAAATTGACCATTTTTACACAAAAACTCATATTGGCTAAATAGGACTTAAACCAATTGAGGGTGACACCCCTGATGCCCACACAGTGCTCAAGACGAGAGATTAAAACTCTGTGGTCAACAGTGTCAAATGCAGCAGACAAGTCTAAAAGCAATAAAACAACAAACTTTCCTGAATCTGTTAAAAGAAAAATGTCATTTGAGACCCTCAGAAGTGCACTCTCTGTACTGTGGCGGGCTTTAAATCCAGACTGAAATGGCTGAGTGATACCATTGTCCTCTAATGGTGTGGTTACACCGAACAGCTTTTCAACCTCCAAAAAGCTCGTCACGCACGCAAGTGGACGCACTTGTGAATGCAGCGTGTCCAAACCTGAACGCCAGAACGCGAAACAGCTGCTGGGTGTGTGGGAGGAGCTTACCGGTATACAGAGTCCTGCGCACAGAGTCCTGCGCACTCCGCCAGGCGAGGAGCTTTTTATTTCCGTCTCTGTGGAGCAGACTTGACTGGTCTGTAATGTTATGTCTGCTCCTCAGTGTGGACACCATCCAGACGGGCAGCACTTGGAGATACTCAGTCAGGCTTTATTAAGTCTTCAACACGAACAC
The DNA here is from genome assembly GCA_038048925.1 of Garcialebias charrua. NCBI lineage: Eukaryota > Metazoa > Chordata > Actinopteri > Cyprinodontiformes > Rivulidae > Garcialebias > Garcialebias charrua. Next base: position 8,765 of record JBBPBX010065194.1, on the reverse strand, counting down.
ATGTACAACTCACGAGCGTCACCCTACAACCAACGGTGCGTCACCTAATGTGTCCCCTGGTGCCCCAGTACCAACACATTGGTTCCTAGTGTCTGCTCACACAACATCTCCCCTTTTTAGCTTAGCATCCATACTATGCCTTTAAACTTAAATTGTCCTCATTGATTATGAACATGCTGAACAGACATACCCACACCCTTTCAAATGCTTTTACCAAGTGAACAGATTATACTAGTACTTTATCATTAATACTACAAACAACTATAACTTTGACCTATCTAGGGGTCAGGGTCGACTACCTGCGTCCCCAAAGCTGTGCAGGGATTATTCTGCCCTGTGGGCCACAGCTCACTTCTCTATGAATGCTATTTACAAGTCTAGTCTCTGCAGGATTCAGGAACTGGACCTGAACCTTCAGTCTTTTCTTTTCTCTTCTTCTTTCTCTTCTTCTTCTCTTTCTTCTTCTCTTTTTTCTTCTTCTTCCGTTTCTTTGGAGGATGGTTTTCTTCTGAACTTCCTTCCGGCTCAGTTTTTACCATCTGTGGTGTTTGGTCTTCTGGTACCGGGTCGTGTTTGGGTTCCTTCTTGGTACCTTTTTGCTTCAGTTTTTCTCTTCCTGCAGGTGGGTTGAAGCTTCTAGTCTCCAACATTGTCATCACTCTTTTCATCTGAAGCTCCGGTCTCTGTTTCAGGCTGAGCTTCCTCTTCCGACGTCTCTTCGTTTTGGTCGGAATCAGAGAGGATTGTTCCTTGGCGCCCTCTGCTGGAGAAGCTTCAGACTTCAGCTCCATGTTGCTCTTCTGTGCTGTTTCTGTCGGACTCTCCTCCACATCTTTAACCTTCTGGTTCCTGGTCTCTCTGCAGGACTCCTCAGGCTGTGACTCCGGCCCGGATGCTTCGATGATGACGACGTCCTCGCTATCAACATACTCTGGCGTTTCATCTTTTATGTTTTTCATGTCAGCCTCCAGCACTTTAACGCTGTCTATGGGGCGCAGCAACCCCAAAGCTGAAACAGCTGGGAAGCCTTTCACTTGCAGGGCTTCACCACTTGGACCACACAAGGGCTTGTCTGCTTTGGTAAGTGGGCCATGTGTGTCTTTCGAGTAGGTGGCTGTTGGTATCACAGTCACATCTGCTCCCGTGTCCAGCTTGAATGTGATGTTTGTGCCGTTGATTTCCAGCGTTTTTTTCCAGTTGTTGGGGCGTTCTCCTGCTGATACTGCTCCCAAAAACAGTTTGTCGTCCTCCCGTGCGACGTCCTCATCCATCTGGACTGCTCCCACTCTGGCTGATCTGCACACAGCTGCAAAATGTCCCTTCTTTCGGCATTTCCTGCACTCTGCGTCTCGTGCTGCACAGTTCACTTTGTTATGTGCAGGTGATTTACCACAGCGTCCACAGTACTTGTATCCTTTTTGGATTTCACTCTGTCTGTCTGTTTCGTGTGGTTTATGTGCTCGGTTGTCGCTGAAAGTTCTTTTCTTGAAATTTAATAAGTCCACATTAGCATGCTGTGTTGCTCCCGTCGTCTCTCTCACGATCGGTTGTTGTTTCTTAATCTCTTCATGTCGTCTTATTTGTTGCACCGCCTTTTCTAACGTTAGTTCACTGTCCATCTGCAGTTTCTCCGACAGGCCCTGGTGCTGTATGCCCGCCACCAACCTGTCTCTTATCATCTCATCTTGCAGTGGTCCATACTGGCAGTTTTCTGCTAACTTATAGACTGCGCCTATGAAGGATTCAGCTGATTCACCAGCGTCTTGGTTTCTTTTGTTAAAACGTGCCCGCTCATATATGACGTTGTATTTGCCAATAAAGTGTCTGTCAAAAGCTTCTTTTACACTCTTGTATTTCTTAAGCTCATCCTGACTCAATCCCAGTGTTCCTAAAATGTCATCCGCTTTATCGCCCATCGTGTAAACTAATGAGTTCACTTGATAGCTTTCGTCTTTACCGTCCAATCCGGCTGCTATCCGAAACCTTTCGAAGCGGCGAATCCAGTTGGGCCATGACGAATAATCACTGAAATCCAAGTTTTCAGGTGGGTTGATCGAGAACAGGGAATCCATCCTCTGTTCGTCGTGTCCGCGGCGTTAGCTTAGCAGTGTCGTCCACGAGGCGTTAGCCTAGCTCACTCGTTCACTCGGCGTTAGCTTAGCTCCTCGTTCACTCACGGGACGCGCCGTGTTAAAACTGCTGCTTTCTCACCGACGTCGACGTTGCGGAGACGGGCTTCTTCACTTCTGACACCATGTAATGTTATGTCTGCTCCTCAGTGTGGACACCATCCAGACGGGCAGCACTTGGAGATACTCAGTCAGGCTTTATTAAGTCTTCAACACGAACACATGTACAACTCACGAGCGTCACTCTACAACCAACGGTGCGTCACCTAATGTGTCCCCTGGTGCCCCAGTACCAACACATTGGTTCCTAGTGTCTGCTCACACAACATGGTCGTGAAGGAATTGTCGCGAACACACAGCTACAATGAGTTTCTCTTCCATAGTCCACGACCTCGCGGGTCTTTTCTGTGTCCCCACAAACAATACGTCACATAGTGCGCGCGCACCCTCGTTTTCGCGTCACATAGGGACTCTCCCCCTGACCCCCTCTCTTCTCCCCCCGACTCTCCCTGATTGGTTGACACACCAACTACAGGTACTCCCCGATTTACGAGCGAGATCCGTCACAACGAGGCGCTCGTAAACCGGAAATCTCGTAATTTGGAACGGCCGCCATTTCTCTCGTAAACCCGGAAATCCGCTCGTAAATTGGAACGGTTTTCGCTAGCGCACCTAAAAACACTCTATTTTCATCTAAAAACTACTTTTGAGTGCATAAAAATGATCGGAAACGTGTGTTTATATGCTTAACTAGCTAACTGTAGTGAAAAAACACATGAAAACTCAGTATTTTTTTCGTTTTTTCCAAAAATTCGCAGCTCGTAAGTCTGGAACCTCGCAGATCAGAGCGCTCGTAATTCGGGGACTACCTGTAATCAGGTAGAGTTGAGCGGCGTTTGAAAGTTTGAACCGCAAAATCTTCAGCATGCTGAATGCACGGTTTGGAGGCTGAAGCCGGTTCACGTGCACGGAAAAACGCTTCCCAGCACGCTCAACACGCACGCGACCTGACGCCAGACGCCAAGACGTGGCTGGAAGCGCGTCCACCATTGACTTTACATGTAAACTGGACGCTCCTGCTGCTGAAAAGCTGTTCGGTGTAACCACACCATAAGAATGGTACCAGCTGGTTGTAAACAACATTCTCTAACAGTTTAGAAATAAAAGGAAGATTAGAAATGGGCCTGAAGTTAGAGCAGCGAGAGGGGTCAAGGCCTGTTTTTTTAAGTAGAGGGCGTACAAATGCATGTTTAAAAATCTCTGGTACCATACCAGAGGAAAGACTGGTATTAATAATCTGGAGTACACTTGGTCCTATTGTATAAAATACCTCCTTAAACAAGCGAGATGGGATGGAGTCTGCGGGGGAACCAGAGAGCCTCATATGACCAACTATGTCCTCTAGAGAAGAGAAGGACACAAGCTCAAACTGATCAAAGACAGAAGAGCAGTGTAGAGGAATAGAGGGGTTATAGGAAGGCTGAGAAATACAAGCTCTGGTTGACAATCTTATCAGTGAAGAAGTGAAGGAAACTTTCAGACTTCACTGGAGGCGTCAAAACCAACAGACTTAGGAGCATTGAGAACAATGTCTATAGTTTTGAACATAACTCTGGGGTTGTTACAGTTAGATGAAATAATGCACTGCGGTAAAGTTAGTTTTAAGTTGGAAGTTGGATATTCGAGCTCCGTGACTGCAGGGGTGCGTTGCTCTCGTCAGTCCGCTTCATGGAGTCTGATTTCGGGCAGCCACTCTTCAGTCTGCCCCTTCTCAGAGACGTCATGGTTCACTTAGGGACAGTCAACAAATTTTTGACCGCATTCACTCTTCAGAAACAAAAAACAATATATTTTACACAATTGACCCACCCACACAAAACTTGCATCAGACTAATCTCCAAAACCAGTTCTGCGAGACACAGCTGTTTATTTCTCAATTTTTATGCATTTTGTAATTTTTAACAATCAATTAATTCAGAAATCACTGTTTTTGCTCAATACCGTTCAGGTCTTTTGAGCCAACCGCACAAAACTTACATAAAACTACTCTCCAAGACCAGGCCTATGAGGCACAGCTTTTTATTTATCATTTTTATGCATTTTGTAATTTTTAACAATTAATTAATTCAGAAATCACAGTTTTTGCTCAATACCGTTCAGGGCGTTTGTGCCAACCGCACAAAACTTATATCAAACTACTCACCAAGACCAGGCCTATGAGGCACAGCCTTTTATTTATCATTTTTATGCATTGTGTAATTTTTGATAATTTAATATTTCATAAATCACAGTTTTTGCTCAATAGCGTTCAGGGCTTTTGTGCCAACCGCACAAAACTTACGTCAAACTACTCACCAAGACCAGGCCTATGAGGCACAGCCTTTTATTTATCATTTTTATGCATTTTGTAATTTTTGATAATTTAATATTTCATAAATCTGTGTTTTTGCTCAATACCGTTCAGGGCGTTTGTGCCAACCGCACAAAACTTATATCAAACTACTCACCAAGACCAGGCCTATGAGGCACAGCCTTTTATTTATCATTTTTATGCATTGTGTAATTTTTGATAATTTAATATTTCATAAATCTGTGTTTTTGCTCAATAGCGTTCAGGGCTTTTGTGCCAACCGCACAAAACTTATATCAAACTACTCACCAAGACCAGGCCTATGAGGCACAGCTTTTTATTTATCATTTTTATGCATTTTGTAATTTTTGATAATTTAATATTTCATAAATCTGTGTTTTTGCTCAATACCGTTCAGGGCTTTTGTGCCAACCGCACGATACTTAAGTCAAACTACTCACCAAGACCAGGCCTATGAGGCACAGCCTTTTATATATCATTTTTATGCATTTTGTAATTTTTGATAATTTAATATTTCATAAATCTGTGTTTTTGCTCAATACCGTTCAGGGCGTTTGTGCCAACCGCACAAAACTTATATCAAACTACTCACCAAGACCAGGCCTATGAGGCACAGCCTTTTATTTATCATTTTTATGCATTGTGTAATTTTTGATAATTTAATATTTCATAAATCTGTGTTTTTGCTCAATACCGTTCAGGGCTTTTGTGCCAACCGCACAAAACTTATGTCAAACTACTCACCAAGACCAGGCCTATGAGGCACAGCTTTTTATTTATCATTTTTATGCATTTTGTAATTTTTGATAATTTAATATTTCATAAATCTGTGTTTTTGCTCAATACCGTTCAGGGCTTTTGTGCCAACCGCACGATACTTAAGTCAAACTACTCACCAAGACCAGGCCTATGAGGCACAGCCTTTTATATATCATTTTTATGCATTTTGTAATTTTTGATAATTTAATATTTCATAAATCTGTGTTTTTGCTCAATACCGTTCAGGGCGTTTGTGCCAACCGCACAAAACTTATATCAAACTACTCACCAAGACCAGGCCTATGAGGCACAGCCTTTTATTTATCATTTTTATGCATTGTGTAATTTTTGATAATTTAATATTTCATAAATCACAGTTTTTGCTCAATACCGTTCAGGGCTTTTGTGCCAACCGCACAAAACTTACGTCAAACTACTCACCAAGACCAGGCCTATGAGGCACAGCCTTTTATTTATCATTTTTATGCATTTTGTAATTTTTGATAATTTAATATTTCATAAATCTGTGTTTTTGCTCAATACCGTTCAGGGCTTTTGTGCCAACCGCACAAAACTTATGTCAAACTACTCACCAAGACCAGGCCTATGAGGCACAGCCTTTTATTTATCATTTTTATGCATTTTGTGATTTTTAACAATTAATTAATTCAGAAATCACTGTTTTTGCTCAATAGCGTTCAGGGCTTTTGAGCCATCCACACAAAACTTACGTCAAACTACTCACCAAGACCAGGCCTATGAGGCACAGCTTTTTATTTATCATTTTTATGCATTTTGTGATTTTTAACAATTAATTAATTCAGAAATCACTGTTTTTGCTCAATAGCGTTCAGGGCTTTTGAGCCATCCACACAAAACTTATGTCAAACTACTCACCAAGACCAGGCCTATGAGGCACAGCCTTTTATTTATCATTTTTATGCATTTTGTAATTTTTAATAATTTAATATTTCATAAATCTGTGTTTTTGCTCAATACCGTTCAGGGCTTTTGTGCCAACCGCACGATGCCAACCGCACAATCCTTTCCAGCCTGATCCCTCTGTCTTGCCAATCGGTACAAGTCCTTCTCGCCCTCTTTAGTGTCCAGTCTCCCATACAACTCATTGTACGCCCTCTGCTTTGCCTTAGCTACTTCCCTCTTTGCTCTATGCCCCATCTCCTTATATTCCTGTCTCCTCTCTTCAGTCCTCTCACTGTGATATTTTTTCTTGGCTAATCTCTTTCTTTGAATGGCGTACTGCACTTCACTATTCCACCACCAGGTTTCCTTATCTTCCATTCTCTGTCCAGATGACACACCAAGTACCTTCCTACCTGTCTCTCTAATTACTGTTGCTGTAGTAGCCCAGTCACTTGGAAGCTCCTTCTTACCACCCAGAGCCTTTAACAGCTCGTCTCTGAATTTCTCACAACATTCTTCCTTCTTTAACTTCCACCATTTAGTCTTCTTCTCTGATTTTACTCTTTTTCGCAACAACAGTCATTCTACACACACCTTTCTTCTCTGCATCATGTTAGCCAGCTCTCTACCTTTGCCTGTCATTGTCCCCACATTTAGAGTTGCAACCCTCAGTCCTACATTATTCACTTTCCTCCGCTCCCTCTGTCTCCTGACACTTTTCCCTCCTCGGGGTCTTCACACACACATACACACACAAACAAAATAACAGCCAAAATAGCAGTTTGTTGCCTGAGGCAATGCCATGCCATCGAGGGTTTAATGATTTACATGTATTTATTTAAAAAAAAAAACTGTAATACTGTAATGACGCCAACACAGCAGACGGAGTCCAGCCAAACGGGGTTTATTCAGAAACAGGGACGAGCTGCTATTACCGAGGCTACAGCTCACGCCTTAACAGAAAACGCGGTACACACGCGAGCGAACACACTGCTAGCTGCCTGCTAACAACAACACACACACCGGGCTCTTCTTCTTCGTCTCTCTTTTTCCGGTCCCTCCTCCCTGCTCCTACCCCTCTCCTGCCCCCACGACCAATCCAACACATGAGGGCGGGGGACAACAGAATCACAACAGCTCAACAGAACACAGTACAGTACAACTGAACAAATACACAGAAATACTTGGACCCAAAGCAGAACCAAACACAGGGTCGTTACACTACCCCCCCACTACTGAGTCCCTCGCCCACGAGGGGACAAACAAAGTCATCAAACCGTCTTGGAGCCCTCCTCGTCCGCTGCGGGCGAGCTCCCAGCGGCGCTACAGGCTCTGGGGCCGGGGCATCATTCGATGTCGGTGATAAGGCTTCTGGGGAGGTTGGCGGACGCACCAGAGACCCTGACCATTGGCCTTCTGGGGACTGAGGTGCAGACCTGCCTTGATAGGGGGCCAACCTGTCCCTGTGCAGAGCTACTCTTCTCCTGTTTTGGGGCATCTGAACTCTGTAGACCACCTCCCCCAGGCGCTCCAACACTCTGCAGGGACCCACCCACTGACTGTCCAGCTTCGGGCACCGTCCCTTCTTCCTACGAGGGTTGTACACCCAGACCAGCTCCCCTGGAGTGAAGTGTCGGCCCTTAGCCCTTACATCATAGTTCCGTTTCTGGCGCATGCCTGCTTGCTCCTGTTGCCTCCGGGCAAACGCATGGGCCGTCTCTAACCTGTCCTGAAGTTTCCGGGCATACTCGGGACCCGCTGGAACATCCGGTGCATCCGGCGGGCGCCCGAAGGACAGTTCGGCTGGTGTGCGCAGCTCCCTCCCCAACATGAGGAGCGATGGGGTGCATGCCGTGGAGTCCTGTACAGCTGAGCGGCATGCCATTAGCACCAGTGGCAGGTGCTCGTCCCAGTCCCGCTGATGCTCTGCTGTGAGGATGGCCAACTGCTGTCCCAGAGTGCGGTGGAGCCTTTCCACTAGGCCGTCGCTCTGGGGATGTAATGGTGTCGTTCTTGTTTTGTGGATGCCAAGGCGGCTGCACATGGTAGAAAACACCCGTGACTCAAAATTTCTCCCCTGGTCACTATGAATACTGTCTGGTACCCCAAACCTGCTAATCAGGCCCCCAACCAAAGCATCTGCCACAGTCTCTGCTTCCTGATCAGGGATGGCGTACGCCTCCGGCCATTTTGTAAAATAGTCTATAGCCGACAGGACATAACAGTTTCCCCTGTCTGAGCGTGGTAGGGGGCCCATGATGTCCACGGCCACTCGTTCCATCGGGGCTCCTACAACAAACTGTTGTAGGCGAGCGTGAGACTGACCCGTCGGCCCCTTCCGTGCCGTGCAGAGGTCACAGCAGCGGCAGAAATCCTCCACATCCCTCCTACACTGGCCCCAATAAAACCCCTGTCGGAGGCGACGGAGAGTTTTTGTGACACCAAAATGTCCAGACCCAGACGCTCCATGCACGCCCTGCAGGACTACGTCTTTCAGGCCTTTTGGGACTACAATTTGCCACCGCTCCTCACCTGTGGAAGGGTTCTTCCATGACCTCTGCAGTACTCCATCTTCCAGTCGC
>JBBPBX010065193.1:0-20027 GCA_038048925.1 Garcialebias charrua | reverse complement strand
TTATACCTTCAAAATGAACACAATAACTATCTAAGCATAATCACTGAAAGAACAGTGCCAAACAACTACGTAACTGAAATTATTTAAAAATTATTTACCGGTAAATATTATAGGGAGTGGTGGTGCAGAGGTTAGAGAAGGTGGACCTGTTATCAGAAGATCGCTGGTTCAACTCCCAGTACCGACAACATCAAAATGTGTGTGGGATAGGTGAAGCACCCTGATGGAGATATTCAACATTTATCATCTAAAACTAATCACTCTGAACAATAATTATAACCCAGCTCACTTATATCAAATATTCTCTGTTCCCTTTAAACACTTATATTTGATAGTACAAACATGTTGTTTGCTTTTCTCTTGATACAGAAAAGACAGTCTTCTAGCCTTGACCAAATGTTTGGATTAGATGTTCTTGTTTGATCAGAACCATGACTTGTTTGTTTTATCTGTAAGACGTCAGAGCTTGTCAAACTCCACCTGCTTCTTGTTTAAATAGCTTGTCATGTCCAGTACAATTTGGAATTGTGCTGGACAATGTATTTGAGACCAAACTAAGTTTCAAAAGACATTAAAAGCCCTTCCCCTTTGCAAGGTTGTTTGTCTGATTTAACACTGTTCTCTTGTTTATCTTTGTGTGGTTTTTATTAAGGTAACAGGGGTTTAAAATCCCCATCATTTTGGTGCCGAAAACCCATTCTCCCCACACCTGCTCCTGAAGACCTCTGAACGGAGCGCAGCTGCGAGGCACGGTAAATATGACAGAAAGTCCAGTGATTGGGTTTGTCTCTGGCCAGCTTCCTCTGTCCATGGTGCGGTCAGGGTCGGGTTGGCGGAGATTTCCAGACATCCACGCAGGTCAGCAAGAAATGTGAGTGTTAAATAGTATTTGTTGATATGTCGTTTTTAAAACAATTTGAGTACAGTAACTGGAACTATCACCCTGAGCCGATGATTTGAAATTATGAATGAGGTGTCTGCTTTTCGATAACTAGACGAATTTTGCGCACACGCTAGTTGGCAGAACCAAGATTTCCGTGATTTATAAGCGAGGGCAGCCAAAAACACGCCAAGACCAGAAATGTGAGGCTGGCTGCCAGACCTTTAAATTGGACGTTTAGTGTGTCCGGCCAGGCGAGAAGAGACATTAAGACAGGAACGTTTATTTTTATATTTGACGCGTCATTATGTACTGTATTTGTTTAGTCTTTTTATGTGTATGTTTGTTTCTGGAGCCCTGCACCTCTGCTTTTTCTTCCTCCCATTTTCCTCAGTGTGTGCATGTGTAGCTCGGCTCCTGTCTGTTATCTGTGGGCCTTATATATATTTATATGTATTTACTTATCTGTGCTGACATAGTAGAAACAGCAGAATAATAAAAATAGATGAATAAAAAAGAAAGGCGCACGAACTAAAGTTGATGTTAAGAAGTAGATTTTTATTTAAATAATTTTACAAACCAAGAAATTTGATGGACTTGCTTGAAGAATTCTCGGTGGCTCTGAGAACACACAGATACAGATTATTACTTTCTTACTTCAGCATTCCATTTAAAACGTGACTGAGAGAGGATTGATTGCAGACATTTCCCATTGTATTTTTCCTGATATTAGGAAACATTATGAAAAGTTACATAATCATCTCTGATATGCAGGACCTAAAAAACTTATGGTTAAATATAAAATAAATATTTAAATACTTTTTTTAAATCATGAATGTAGCAGAATGCTACATAAAGACTTTAGTATTTGATCAATCTTGTTTATAAAATTCTAATCCAAATACTTTAGGTTTTAAAGGCTTAACAACGTTAAATTAGGACGTTTTAACCCCAAAAATACACTACACGCGGTCCGTGTCCGCTCCGCAGGTCGCAGCTGAGCAAGTCCAAAGTCCACTGCCTCCGCTCAGCTCAGGTCCGCATGGATGCGCCGCTCCAAGACGCATGCGCGGGAATTGCAAGATCGCGCGATAAATCAAGTGATAAATAATGAAGTCAGAACAAAACAATTCATTCGGTGGAAGAAGGAGAACAACAGTAAAGGCTGCCTTGATCTTCTCTCGTAAATAAGCGACAGGACATGGTTTGAGCAACAGGAAGTGATGTTTACATTTCAGAATAAAATACTTTTTTATTTATTTATTTCTTGTATTGCGTTATTAGGTGTAGTCATAGTCATAAATATAATAGTTTAGTCATAGAATAGTCATAAATGATAGTTTGACAGCATTTTTGTACAAATAAATCCGTATAGAGCTAGGATTAGTCCGCCCGTGGTGATTTTATTTTGTAAATACGGAAGTTGTGCTCGTTCCTTTTCCTGTTGGTGCGACGTAATCTTCAAAAGTTGACTCCGGCACAGCTCCGTCATCCGGCAGAAATAGAAAAATTTCTAATTTTGACGGACTGCCGTCCGCTCGCCGCAGCTCACCGCCGCCGTGCGGAGCCAGTGTACTTTATCTCATTGATTATAATGGGTGCGTATTTGCTACGGAGGTCGGACCGGAGCGGGGCGGAGCTGGAACGCGTGTAGTGTATTTTTGGGGTAACAGTAGGCCTGGCGCCCACGCCAGCGGTCCGATTTAATAAAATTTTAGCATGAAAGACTCCAAATTGTTTCGCTGAACCAAGCGGACAGATCCGTTTTTATCATGAAAATCTAACGGCGAAAGATCCGATTTTAACTCATCCAGAAATTACGTTTTTTTATCGGAAATGAAAAGCTCAGCTAATGCTAACAGAGAGACAGCCGAAGCTTCGCTCGTCCGTCTGAATCCATAAATAGATAGTTGTACTGTGAAACCGAACGTGTCTAAATTGTGTTTTCTCTGCAAAAAGAAACTGAGAATTCGCTTACCAATTTTTATCGAAATAGTTCTGTCGAGAAAGCTGAATGATGGCGAGGCAAGAATTCAGGAGGCCTTGTTGTCATGAGAACTTTGATACAGTGTTGCCAGATCTCGCGACAGAAGCAAGCGACCAGCCCAAAACAAGCCCAAAACGAGCCCAACTGGCAACCCACCCCATTGTGTAAAACTAGGACCGTTTTTAACCAGTATAAACATACATTTGTTATGGCGTTGCATACAAACGGAAGAAAAAATTATGCTAAACACTTTGAAAAACGTAGCCACTCTAAAACATAAAGATACATTTTGCATATTTATACAGATTAACCCCATTAAACCTCTGGGACTCATTTGAGATCTGAATTTTAAATGAAGAGTGATGACAACACTTGACAATAACAACAATAGACATTCATGAAAGCTGCGTACAACTTAGTAAAAATAAACTAAAAAATTGAACAGCTAACCATGCTAAGTATGCGCCCTTTTCTCCCATTTTTTAATTATATTATTTCCCCATATTTCCCCACTTATTGGAGCTAATTTTAGCGTGGTCTTGTCACTAGACGAAGAATAGAGTGAAATGAATAACAAGCCCAAATAAGCGACTTTACGTTCAAAGTAAGCCCAGGTAACCGCAATAAGCGACTACAGAAAACAAAGAGCCCAGAGTAGCTTATGATGAGCGGTCTTGGCAACTATGCTCAGTCACCTGTGATTATCTGAGGGGAACAGACAAGTAACATTCATGAAACAAAAACAGTTTTATCTTGGTCATCCAGAGAGGTTCAGTTCATGTTTTCAGATTCTGAGTAGGGTCTGTTACTGCGAGGTGAAGTGAAGTTGAGAGGAACTGGATGTTTTTATAGCAGTCGCATAGGATGTTGATAAAACACGGAATATATTTGGATTTAATGCAAAATAAATGGGAAGTAGAGAAAGTATTACAGGTATACTGCATTGAATTGCAATCATTGACTATTTAAACTTTTATAATAAGCTTGTTAATTTTAATTAACAACCATAATCAGATCAAAATTAAGTTTAGGCATTTTAGGATAACAAGTCTTAGAAAAATTTAGCAGAAATTTATTTTTAGACTTGCCAGTAAATTCTGTCTTTTAAAGGTTTAACTAAATTGATAAAACTTTGACACTTATAAAGGATAAAAAAGTATTCTTGTCAAATAGAAACTTGACTAGATTGTAAGTTGAAACGCTCAAATTCATCATTTTAAAACGATTTTTGCATACATTAAAAATGTTTTATCGATTTTAAAAAGCTATTTCACAGTTAAGTGGATTTTAAGAGCTGTTTCCTTTTAAGAGTTATATAATGTGACTGTAATGATTAATAATAAAAATGCTTTATTAGAAGTAACTTTTCAGCAAGTAGGTTTAATACGCACAAGAATCCAGCCAACTCGCCAGGAGTGAAAGACACATTTCACTGTTAAAACCTAATTTTGGTGTTGTTTTCGCATAAATTATGACCATTAGAGGCAAAAAGAGGTCTGGTATATTTGAACGGGAATTAGAATAACATATCATTTGACCATACAATGCATAATCTTTGACAGCAGTAAGAAGGGTTGTTTTTATTCAAACAGATTGGGGCTGTGTATACAGTAATAATAATATGGAAGATTAAAACAGAGCCCATGCTTTAACTTTTGATAAGTAAACCACTGACAAGTGGTAAAATTTCTAGTTTCAGGTTAAATTGACAATTTTACTCATACGTAAATTAATGATTTTAGATCTGTTATGCAGATCAGATTAAAAGGATGCCTCTGTTGAAAATTCACTTTTATGTAAATGAACATTTTAAAATTCCATTGTGCAAACCAGACTTGCAGAGGTGGCTCTATTCAAGGTAATTGCTTATAGAAATAACATGATTACTTTGAACCTGGTTTGTTAAGGATTTTTACATTTTTCTATTTTCTCATTTTTTATTTATTTTAGAAGCAGCCTCGCGATGTTTGTGGAAGCAGGAAAACGTAAGTCCTGGACCTCACGACACTTACAAAAACACATAGTTAGTAGTACATACATTAAGATAGGACCATGTCAAAAACACATGCAGCGTCTGAATTTTTGAATCACAAACTACTGTGGTTATTGATTGGATCGGATCAGATTTGATATTAAGGGCGTGTCCAGAAGCTGGCTCACTGACTTCCGAGGACACCAAGGCTGGACTCCCAGGCTGCCCTGCTCAAAATAAACATTCGAGGGGCTTAAAGAACTATGGCACTGAACGAGGGCTGTGCACTGGACTTTTCTCTGAACAAAAGACACCACAAAGACTTTCACAAAGAACTGTCAGAACACGGTCATCAAACACAAATGACCAGTATATGCGGTCCGGGTGTGATGGATCGATGATGAACAAAGATCTCGCCCAGAAACAAAGATCTCACTGGATGCTGTGACAAGAGGGAGCTGAACAGGTTCTCCAGAAAGACAAAGAGAACAGGTCTTGAAGTCAACCACGCCAACTGTCCAGCTGAAGGTCATGCCCCCCGTATAGATCTGTGAAGATCTGTCAATAATCCTGGTATCGTGTTTCAAAACTGCAGTCTGCTTAATTTTATTTAATGTAACACATTCTCATGATATGGCCTGCTAGAGCAAGGCCACAGAATTTGTAGTTTATATTGTGTGGGTCTGACGACTTATTTTTCCGCTTCCAGTAACTCCGTGATGGTACAGAGATACTGATCCCAGCTCATAACCCTGAAACAAAAGTTAATGTTTATATTTTCTTTTGCAGATTAAATTTGTGTCTCCACAAACATTCATGCAAAAGTTTTGTGGAGCTGAAGGAAGGATTGTCCTTGACGGGAATGCATTTTGGTTGGTCTGGTTTTCCACAAAGGAATTGATTAAGAGATTTTTAGAACAATTTTTATAGCTTTATGCTTTAAATCTTAGATTATTTATACCATACCACTTTATTTATAGAGCACTTAGGCTGACGCGGGCCAACCAAGGTTCTGTACGATAGAAACAAGCCAAGCAGACAGTGAAACGAGAGGAAAAACAAAACAAATTATATAGAAAAAGCAACAGAAACTAGCTAATATAGTGAACAGTGTATATTACAGAGAGGATCAAAACAACTCACATCATGTTAAAGTTTGGAAGAATAAAAGTGGGTTTTTAATCAAGACTTAAAGACTGAGTGAGGGAGCCTGCCTGACACTCAGTGGCGATATATAATAATGCAATAAGGGAATATTAGGAGGTGTTCCTAGAAATAACTAATAATAATAAAGAATATATCACTAATAACATTAATGAAGGCTCATAAAAGGAAACAGCTCATTCATTGATTAGATGATCAGTTATACAAAAAATAACTTTTTAGATTTTTATATTCAACAGCATAGCCATTTAAAGGATCATTTAAGAAGCACGTTGTACTGTAGGATAAATCAGATAAACCTACAAACCACATTTCTTTGGTATATGTCGTTTAATAAACAGGTATTTATTTTTAACAGATCCAAAGAGAAAAAAAGATGGGGGACGCCCTGGAGGTTTGGATCTATTCAACAGGTTGATTTGAAAGGTTAATTTTGAAATGTGGTGGTTCTATATTTTTAAAACACGACTGACCCTGACTATAGACTGGACTTATTTTGAGCACATGAACCACATGTTTTTATTGTAAATTCTATATGTATATATGTATGCATGTCTATATGTATGTCCGTCTATATGTATATATGTATGCATGTCTATATGTATGTCCGTCTATATGTATATATGTATGTGTGTCTATATGTATGTATGTCTGTCTGTACGTATATGTCTGTCTATGTCTGTATGTATGTTTAGACTTTTTCTACAGACTATGAAAAAGGTAAAGTATTTTAGGTGAGTATAAAACGTCTCCGTCTCCTGCTACTCATTTTGATGATCATGCTAATTAAGAATAACTTACTAATTAAAATAACCTCAAATCAGAGTGAGTGATTACTCATTTTCACTGAAGAATGAAATCATTTGTTGTTGTGTTGTTTTTGCCATTAAATACAAATGTTTTAGATAGTAAGAATGGAATTTTATTTTATGTTTAAAGAAACAATTATTATTATAGCCAATTACAGAATTTAGTTTAAGTTAAGTTAAGGAGTTACCCACAGTTTGACCTTCCCCAGACCACAAATGGCTCATGGGATCCGAAGGCCTTAGTTTTATTTGACAAATTGCAAGTTTTTTGGTGTCCAGTTCTCCTCTCAAAAAGACTACAGGTTTCCGGAACTCCTTCAGGAGGAGTTGCCAGTGATGCCAGTGAATCCCGCCTTGACTCGAGGTCCTGCTAGGGACGGCTGCAAACGAGGGTGGACGGGACCCCTACAGGTGGAGGAAAGGACACGTCATCTTCTCGAGAGAAAAAGCAGCAGCTGTTACATCTGAGTGACCGGTGCTCCCCTGAAGGAGAAGTTTGGAACGATCGCTGAGCCAGATTTTGAGATGGATCTGGTCAGAGCAAAGCTCCCCACTTTGTCGAGACATGTGGCTTGACTACACTATGCCACACACAATTCAGGGTTGCGACCTGCTACTGTGCCCGCAATTCATGCCTGAATAGACTAAACAACAGACAGCTGGACAAGACTGAAGCCATCAAACTGCCTGATGCCCTCCACCCACAAGGCGCACAAAAAGCTCTCCCCAAAGAAAAGAATGAACTTTGACAGAAACCCAAGAAGAAAAAGACTTGAACAAAAAGCTCTCCCCAAAGAAAAAATGAACTTTGACTAAAACCCAAGAAGGAAAAGACTTGAACAAAAAGCTCTCCCCAAAGAAAAAAAATGAACTTTGACAAAAACCCAAGAAGAAAAAGACTCGCACAGAAACTCACAGAAGAAGAAGACTTGAACAAAAGCTCCCCCCAGAAGAAAAAGACTCTTCTCACCCCCCAGAATGAAATGAACTTATTCCACACACAAAGAACCCCCCCTCCCCCCAGATGACATGGATTTGTGCCCAACAATTTCTGCCACAAACAAATCCCCAAGGAACAGAAAGAACGTGTTCTGAAAACGGGGCACTCACTCCCCAGGAAAGACACTGAACTTACCCTCCCACACCAAAAACAAAAAAAAAAAAAGGGATGGATGCTGTGAAGAAGAATGGTTGATCTATTTCATTTTTTAAGTTCAAACCGGTTGTTTTTACTTTCCTGGGCAATAGTTGATATCAAAGAAGTTTCAAACTTATTTTATTTTTGTGCCCATAAAGGGCTATTTTGTTGTGTGTTTGAGAATTATTTCCCACATCTTTGAAAGTGTATGAGTTCTATTTAATTGTTTAAGACAAATTAGATTGGTTCTGGCTAAAAACAAATTAGATTGGTTCTTTTTTGGTTAAAACAAATTAGATTGGTTTTTTGGTTAAAACAAATTAGATTGGTTCTTTGGTTAAAACAAATTAGATTGGTTCTTTGGTTAAGACAAATTAGATTGGTTCTTTTTATTTTAAAACAAATTAAATAGCTTATTTCTTTTATTTGTTTAACACAAATAGATTAGTTCTTTTTATATATATATGTTTCTTCTCAAAAGTTCTATTTCTTTGGAAAAAGCTTAGTTTTTGTGGTTAAATAGACTAATCCCTGCTAAATATATTATTCCTTTTAAAACTTTTGACATAAGCCATAAAGTGAGACCATACTCATTGCAAAATTCTCCTCAAAATCAAAATCTTTATTTCTCACAAATATTGAAATAAGTCATGCAATATGACAATCATCACCACAGAGTTATCCAAAACTTTATATCTCTCAAACCATCCTAAAAATGTGATCCTGAATTTGTCAGGGCGTTACTGTGGAGGCACGGGACGGTGGTGTGAGTTTTTGCCCCTAATTAGAAATTCGGCCTCAGGGGATGTTTTTCCATACCGCTCACATAATTGATAATGATTAGTTTATATGATAAGAGGATGGAATGATGGAGATATTCAACATTTATCATCTAAAACTAATCACTCTGAACAATAATTATAACCCAGCTCACTTATATCAAATATTCTCTGTTCCCTTTAAACACTTATATTTGATAGTACAAACATGTTGTTTGCTTTTCTCTTGATACAGAAAAGACAGTCTTCTAGCCTTGACCAAATGTTTGGATTAGATGTTCTTGTTTGATCAGAACCATGACTTGTTTGTTTTATCTGTAAGACGTCAGAGCTTGTCAAACTCCACCTGCTTCTTGTTTAAATAGCTTGTCATGTCCAGTACAATTTGGAATTGTGCAGGACAATGTATTTGAGACCAAACTAAGTTTCAAAGGACATTAAAAGCCCTTCCCCTTTGCAAAGTTGTTTGTCTGATTTAACACTGTTCTCTTGTTTACCATTGTGTGGTTTTTATTAAGGTAACAGGGGTTTAAATCCCCATCACACCCACACTTGCCTCAACCCTCATCTGCCCCACTCTGGGCCCTTGAGCAAGGCCCTTAACTCACACCACCTGCTCCCCTGGGCACACTAGATGGCAGCTCTCTGCTTCACACAGAGGGCTGTGGTTGCTCAGTGGTCTGTGGTTGCATCAGGAAGGGCCATCTAGTGTAAAAATAATTGCCAAGTATTCATGTGACTTAGTTCACTGTGGCAAGCCCTGAAGAAAAAAAAAAAATTGACCAGTAAATATTACCAAGAAGTCTTATCAAGGTCATGTGACCAGAAATCGATGAAATGATACATTTTTTTGTTTGGGTAAAGATATGGAACAGATGTTTGAGTTGATGACAACAGAATTTGTTCAAATACAAAATTGGTTTAAAATAAATAAATAATCATTGAATTTAGATAAAACTAAGTACATGATATTCAGAAAAAAAAGGAAACTGTTAATGTTCCATTTAAGATTGATGGTGATGAGATCTGTCGTGTTAATGAGGTGAAGTTTTTGGGTGTTATCATTGATGACAAATTGACGTGGAAACATCACATAAATTCTGTTAGGACAAAAATAGTTAAATCCATTGCAGTATTATACAAAGTCAGGAACTTGTTAAATGATAAAGCTCTATATTTGTGTAGTGATACACCTTCATCTCTCTGAAACACTTTTTCACTGAATCTCTCAGTGAAACACAGAACACTAATTTATTTTATTAATTTGAATCAAGACACAAATTAAATCACAAGAGACTCTCTTATCCTTTTTATTTTGTGTTAATTCAATTATATCAAACTAATAACCTTGTGTTAAGTGAGCATTATTGAATTCAATGTTTGATAGTCAAAAGACTCTGTTTTAATTCAAACTGGAATTAACAGCTGAACATCCTCTTATTGAATGTGTAATGGTGCACTTTTTCTCTGAAACCTACAGATTTACAGTGACACCGTTTATCAGTTGTGGGCCGAGATGGTGTAGAGGCAGGGCAGCCGGCTCAGGACCGGAAGATCCCGGGTTCGATCCCCGGTCACTGCGTACCTCGTTGTGTCCTTGGGCAAGACACTTAACCCTGAGTTGTTCCCGGTAGGACTGGCAACGCCTTGCATGGCAGGCTACCGCTACCGGTGTATGAATGTGTGTATGAATGGGTGGATGACTGGTACTGTGAAGCGCTTTGAGGCCCCTCATAGGGGGCTGGAAAGTGCTATATAAGTAAGCTCCATTTAACATTTACCATCTCATTTGGTTTGGATTAAGGACACTAATCACCTCACAAGAGACTCTTTATTTTTGTCCTAATTAATAATCAGAAGATAATCTCTGGTTTTGTTATTATCATCAGTAGGTTTCAAATGTTGATACTGTAATGATGCTGTTTTAATCAAAGTGACAGGTCAACAGTGTTGTTTAAAGTGTTAACAGTTTTTATCATAAAATGCTGGCGCCTAAAACTAACACTTTTATCCTTCCTTTTCTGACATGAACTAACCTCTTGACCTCTTCCTCTGCACCTCCTCATTCACGCCTCCTTCCGGGGCCACTGGCCAATCAGGAAGGACTAAGTTTCTAGGTCAAGTTCCCTTTAAAAGTTCCACTTCCTGCTTCTTCTTCAGTCTGCTGGGGAAATTGAACTATGATGTTTTCTCCTAAGAGCTGGATGAACGTCAGTCAAAACGCCAATGACACGTCATCAGCTAAGGACTCATAGCATTGCTGGCTATAAATCCGCCTCAAGCTTTTAAGCTCCAACTTTTGAATGAATTTCCCTCTCGAGGGATGTTTTATTCTGAAAAATCAACCAGGAAATGCCGCTATTCTGGTGTGATTAACGCGGACGTCTGGAGACACTGAAACGATAAAAAAAGACAACTGACCCAAGGAGACTGATCATCTTTGAAGGTAACGAGTCGTCAGATGTTTTTCCAAGTGTACAGGCGGCTAGCGAGCGTCTGCCGGAAAGTGTGCGATCTCTGGTTTGCAACACATCTTCCCAAGATAACTCCCTGACTATCACTTCCTTTATATCCTCCATCTTTTCTACTCCTCATGCTAAACCCTCTCCTTAAACTTATCTGCCAGTAACTAGACTTTAAGAAATATTTGCCTACAGATATAAAGTAATATGTCATCTCATTACTTGTTCTGTTCCAAAATCGAATCTGTCGACGTTAAGTTTATATGAAAATTGATCAGAACCAATCTGTTATACACATGTTTGATGTAATTTTATGATTCTGTTAATACATGGTTCAGTTCTGCTGAACCAACATAAATTAACGTTTCATGCCTGTTACATCTATTCTGACCACACAATTTATTTGGCAGCACGGTGGCACAACTGGTAGAGCTGCTGCCTCTCAGCGAGAAGGTTGCCGGTTCTAATCCCGGTCCGGAAGATGTCATGCAATCATGTGAATCATCTGTTCTGGAATAGGCACATCTAAAACATTCAGAGAAGGGAGGCCTGAGGACTTGAATTGAGAATCACAATGTTATATACAAATTATACTACAGTGGACGTATAATAAACCTTTTTCTTTTTAACCCTCTTTTGGTATGTGCGAGGTTATTACAGCCACCATATTTATAGTCGCAGCGGAGAGTAGGGGCGCGCGGACTGGATTCTTTTTCCTGGGGGGGGCTTAACAGAAAATAATTGAGAAGCACTGGGATAAGGTAAGTGCTTGTTGACTGTACAGTACTGTACATTTATCCATTTGTATTAAAAAAAATATTTATATATATATATATATATATATATATATATATATATATACTGTGCAGTATATTTTTAATAAATAGATAAATGTACAGTACTGTGCAGTCACCAAGCACTTAGCCTATCCTAACACAGTTTTTAAAGATGAAGGAGTGAGTTGAATCGTCTCCCTCCTCCCTGCAGGCTCCATGTGAAAGGGAGACAATTCAACTCACTCCATCTTTAAAAACTGTGTTAGGATAGGCTAAGTGCTTGGTGACTGTACATGTAGGGCTGGGCGATATGGACCAAAATTCATATCTCGATATTTTTATGATATATTGCGATATACGATATATATCTCAATATAATTTTCTTTCCATAAAAGAATAACAAAAATATATTTCTGAGTCAAAGCTTTGTCCCACTTGTCACACAGCAACATTTATTAACAAACAGCTGTAACTCTACAACATAAATGTCTGAAAAAATAAACGACTTTATTTTTTAGACATTTATTTACACATATTAAATAATAATCCTCTTCAGCTGAGGACAGCTGTGGCTGAGAGGCTAGCGCAGTCTCCTCCAATGGGAGAGCTGGGGGTTTGATTCCATCAGCAGTCACATGCTGAAGTGTTCCTGGGCAAGACACTGAACCCCCCATTACCTCTGATGTGTGTCCCATCAGTGTATGAATGTGATAAAGTACTGATTATTTTTTGTACAGATCTAGTAGAGTGTTGTATGAATGGGTAAATGAGGACACAGATTGTGTTGTAAAGAGCTTTGAGTGTCTTGATAAGATAGAAATGTGCTTTCACGTTAGTCTGTGTGTTTGTGAACTGCAGTAAAGTGAGCCTCCACTCAGAACCGTGAACTGAGTGTTTTTACAGCCTGCTTCCTTAAAACAAACCACAGGTCCAAGCTCATTTAGCCGTGCTGAACTTTATGAGAGGAGCAGAGAGGTGGAGACATTAATAAATCAGCAGTTTATCATATCGCTAAAGACACGGTCAGTGGAAGACGGCTAAAGTGTTAGCCATCTTGTTAGCCGCTAAGGACCGTATCTTTAGCGATATGATAAACTGCTGATTTATTAATGTCTCCACCTCTCTCTGCAGACCTGTGGTTTGTTTAATGAAGCAGGAGGCTGTAAAAACACTCGGTTGTGCCGTTTCACGGTTCATGCTCCACTCCGCTGTTTAAATGGTGAAAAAGATTAGTAGTTCCGACCATTCGTCGGGATTATTTTCAGCATAGTCTACAAAAATATTTTTTCTGCCCTCATCTGACAATTTAAATGCAAACTAGCTCAGAAAGAACATTGTTTTTTCCCATCAGCAGCTAGTAGGGGTTGAACGAGTACATAATTTTTAACCTCGACATTAACATAAAAAAACTCGAACAACGCTCGAGTAGCCGATGACGTCACAGTGTATTACGATGCAAAATAAATAAATAAATATAAATGCCTAAAAACGTATTTACAAAAAGAAAAAAAGACCAACAAAGCATTGGGAGCATTTATTATGCTCCTATCATTTATCATACTGCACATAAGTCACAGGAAAAACAAAACTATTAGTTATATTAATAATATTAAAAGTGAAAGTATAAAGGCCGAGATACAGTGAAGCAGACTCCGTATACGCGCGTATACGCGCGTATACGGAGCGGCTGCTACAGCTCGGCTTTCGTTCTCGCGTAGATTCTCGTGTTTTCGCTCCAAATTCCAACGTCATTTCCTCCGTATCGTCACTTCCAATCGTCACTTCCGCTAGTTTTTCGCTCCAAATTCTAACGTCATTTCCTCCGTATCGTCACTTCCGCTAGTTTTTCATCGCGAAAAAAATGGCGTCAAGAAGAAGAAGAAGAAGAGAGGAAGAGATTGTTTGCCTGTTATTGTTATTAAAAAAACGTAACAGAAGAAGAAGAAGGTGGTACGTGAGGCCATTAAACGAGACCAGGGATGGAGAAGGAGAGTTTAATACTCTGGTTATGGACATGCAGCAAATGATGGACAGCGAGAAGCATTTCCAGTATTTTAGAATGAATTACAGCAAGTTCGATGAGCTAGTTGGGCGGTTAGCACCGTTTCTCCTCCATCAGGGCAGCCACCGCTCTCCTGTCCTCGCTGCACAAAGAGTTGCAGTCACGCTGCGCATCTTGGCGACTGGTTGCTCTGAACAGAGTGTCGCTGCCAGCTACCGCCTGGGCACATCAACTGTGTCCAGAATAATGTCGGAGGTGAGTCATGGAGTAAACAAATGATGCTGTGATCTATATACAGTAGATGTGTATTGTTGAAGTCAGCTGCAGATGAACTACAGTAGTTGTTTATGTAGATATAAATGTATATAAATATTCATTATATACAGTATATATATATATATATATATATATATATATATATATATATATATATATGTATATATATATATAAATATATTAAAAATTATTATATATATATATATATATACATATATATATATATATATATATATATGTAAATGTGTGTATAAATACATATATACTGAATATGTGTCTTTATATAAGAATATATATATATGTTTATGAAAAAAATATGTACGAATATATATTTATATATACTTATATTTGTACTTCAGGTATGTGAAGCCATTTGGACAGCTCTTCAGCCGGACTTCGTAGCCTTCCCCTTTGGCCATCAGTGGACAGCGATTGCACGTGATTTCTGGCGAATCTGGGATTTTCCTAACCTTTTAGGTTGGTTCGTTTGTCTTTATGTTAGTAGTTTGTGTACTTTTGTTGATTAATGTCCTTATTAATACTATAAATACCTCAAAACAATGAAATTATTGTTTGTTATCAGGAGCAGTGGATGGTAAACATGTCAGGATTCGTTGCCCTCCGTCATCTGGGAGTGACTACTTTAATTACAAAGGGACCCACTCTCTCGTCCTCCTGGCTGCGTGTGACGCACATTACCGCTTCACGATGGTGGATGTGGGAGCATATGGACGTCAGAGTGATGGCGGCGTCTTCCAGGAGAGTGTGTTTGGGCAACAGCTGATGAAAAGTACCCTGGAACTTCCACCACCTGCTGTACTACCTGGGACCACTGTGGAGAGTCCGCATGTTTTTGTGGGGGATGCAGCGTTTCCACTCCATCAAAATCTTATGCGTCCATATCCTGGTAAGCTTATTAATAAATGATGCGGTTGTTTTGGTGGGATACAGCTGCGCAATGAGAGAGAGAAGAAGGTCTGCATTCATCTTTGGGAACGAGTAATATTACGACTTCTATTATAATTGCTGTTATGACTAAAAATCGATGGTGAAACGTGCTCTGCGACAACTTCCTTTCGAACAGGTGAAAAATAAATAAACCGAAATGCATTTATTAATAATTTTGATATTCTTTCATGCACAGGCTCAAATCTGGAGGAAGCGCAACGGCAGTGGTGTCAAAAGTATTCACATTCATTACTCAAGTAGAAGTATAGATACTGGGATTTAAAATTACTTCTGTAGAAGTAGAAGTATCAACTCTAGCTTTTTACTCAAGTAAAAGTAAAAAAGTACTGGTTTCAAAACTACTTAAAAGTATAAAAGTAAAAGTAGCGTAAGAAAAAGCAACAACAAAGACAAATGCTTAGGCTGCACCACACATACTATTGTATACAACCCCACCTCCCCCACAAAAATCATTTTTTTAGACTAGATTATATTATATTGTTAATGTTGAAAAACTAGGGGTGCACTAAGCTACCTGTCTTAACTGCATATATGCCCATTGAAAATAGACACATTTAAATGCAAATTTAAATATATTAAAATAACCATACTGTATAGGGGTATTATTGAGCATTTTTCATTCATTCATTCATTCAACCTTTATTTATACAGGCTAGCCTCATTGAGTCACGGGGACTCATTTACAAGAGGGACCTGTCTCACTCACACCAAACAACCATCCACTCTCTCTCACACGCCTAGGGTCAATTTAGAGTTACCAATCAGCCTAACATGCATGTTTTTTGGTCTGTGGGAGGAAACCGGAGTACCCGGAGGAAACCCACGCATGCACGGGGAGAACATGCAAACTCCACCCAGAAAGGCCCCCGGACCGGGATTTGAACCGGCAACCTTCTCGCTGAGAGGCAGCAGCTCTACCAGTTGTGCCACCGTGCTGCCCACAACCTGCAGTGTGAACGTAGTCTATGAAGTAAAACTTTGTTAAGTTCAGTGAAAACTCTGACAGAAAGAAAATATGTTTTAAATCTGAATAAAAAAGAGAAATAATGTTAGCAAGCAAACCCAGAGCATGTAGCTAGTTCCATGGCTAGTACCTCCTAACCATAGAAAACATTATACAACATTAGTATGTTACTAGGTCACTAGAAGTCAGTAATCAACTGATAAAAAAAAAAAACTTTCAGCTTACCTCAATATTAGGCATGTAACGAGATCTCGTTGTACGAGATCTCGCGATATTAAACTCCCGCGATATCTCTCGTTGAGAGGTAACGTTGTCTCGCGAGACGCTAATGCTAGCGCTAGCAGAGCCCCTAGCAAGTCAGCGTCACGGACAGCATGGCTTCGCCGGATGAAGTTGCTATAGAAGACGCCCCAACTACTGATGGAGGGTCCCGGTGCCGCAGACGCCTGACATGGAGGGTCCCGGCGCTGCCGACGCTGCCCCGGATGTAAAGACACACGCGTAAACACCGGTGTGACCGGTGTTGCCAGATAGAGTCCCACCCACCCAAAGCACTCTTTACCCGCAAAAGTCAGAAGGAAAATCGCGGTGAACCGCCCAATCTGGCAACACTGGTGAGTGACGACGGCTGCTGATGCGGATATTTATGTTCAATTTTTGGAAAGTCCTGCGTGAATATCTATATTCTACAAAAAAAAAAACGGCAAAATGAAAGAAAAGTAACGAGGCTATTTTTAAAAAGTAAGGAGTAGAAAGTACCAGTAATTGCGTGAAAATGTAAGAAGTAGAAGTATAAAGTAGGCTGAAAAATAATTACTTTACTAAAGTATAGATAACTAAAATTTGTACTTAAGTAAAGTAACGAAGTATTTATACTTCGTTACTTGACACCTCTGCGCAACGGGTGTACAACTACCGCCACTGCAGGGCTCGGAGAACAATCGAGAACGCTTTTGGCATCTTGTCATCCAGATGGAGGGTGTTCGGCCGCGCCATGGAATATAATCCAGCCAAAAGTGTCCATGTGGTAAAAGCATGTGTTGCTTTACACAACTGGCTGGCCTACAATGACGATTCCAGGCAGTACATACCCACAAATTACGTGGACACTGACACGCCATCAGGAGACATCGTACCAGGTAATCATGCACAAAGTCACATACCGGAACATTTATTTTCTTCCGTAGCTCATCTAAAGAGTAGAATACAACCCACCCACTCTAATGATTTCTTTACTTGTTTGTCATCCGTATAGGAGAATGGAGGCAGGTTGCAGGAAACGATCTGGAGACTCCATTAAGAAGAACTGCCGCCACAAGGAGTGCTGGAAGAACTGCCTATGCAGTGAGGAACAACCTGCGTGACTTCTTCTCATCACCAGATGGTTCAGTGCCCTGGCAACAGGCCACAATAACAAGAGGAAGGCTGAATGTGTGATTGCCTATCAATAAATTGATAACAACATTCATCTGTTCGTCATTTTGTTTGAAGAATAATGAGCTTTTGTATGAAAGTAAATTACTTTGAGATGTAAAATAAAAAAAATACATATGGGGAAGTTTTTTTATCTACAGCTTAATTGCAGTAATACAGTCCTGAGTTTTTTGCATAGTGGTATATCAGTGAAAAAAGTATATCTATAAAATAAGGTGAAAGCACTGGCATTGACATTTTAACAGTCTTTAATAACACTTTAAACAAAACTTCTAAAAAACAACAGTTCTATAAAATCAACATCTTTGAAATACAACTCCTGTAAATTGAACACTTGTAAAAAAACTACACTACTACAAAATGAACTATAAAATGAATAGTTTTCAAATACAACACTTCTATAAAACGAACATTTAAAAAAAAAAACACCAATTCTATAAAATGAACATTTACTACTGTAAAATGAACACTTGTAAAAAAACTACACTACTACAAAATGAACTATAAAATGAATAGTTTTCAAATACAACACTTCTATAAAACGAACACTTTAAAAAAAACACCAATTCTATAAAATGAACACTTCTACAAAATGAACACTTCTAAAAAACAACTTCTAAATAATAACTTCCAATAAAAATTTACAGTGGCTGCAGATGCAGGGTGTACGTCGGCTCATTTGTTAATTGTTGCTCGTTTGTTAATGGTTGCTGATTTCCATATCGTTGCCTAAAGTTAAAAACCAATTGGTGAATGCGAAATCGAAGTTCTGGTCTGTCTGCTTCTGGTATGGCTCTGATCATGTGAGCAATTACCGCCCCGAAATGTGTGTCTTTGTCTTCGTGTTCGTCTTCCTTTTCCCGATCAATTGCTTCGAGGTGGTTCGCCAATGCAGCGGTCTCTGTGTCCGCTGTAGCAGCCCATCTCCTCTTCCTTCCCTGCTTCGCTGGTGGTGTGCTGGTGCGAGGTGCAGCTGACTGTCTTGGGGCAGGTGAATGTCTAGGGGCAGGTGAATGTCTAGGGGCAGGTGACTGCCTTGGGGCATGTGAATGTCTAGGGGCAGGTGACTGCCTTGGGGCAGCTGACTGTCTTGGGGCAGGTGGTTCATCAGGAAAGTCAGGGGCAGGTGGGGCAGTAAACTCACTGGAGCATGCAGGTTCAGTTGGAGCCAGTGTGTTATTGCTGGAGGAACTTGAATTGGAGGGGAGTTCAGATGAAAAATGTGATGAGCTGTTTTGGTTGGAGCTGTTGTTCATGGTGCTGACAGGAGAAGGAACGTCACAGGCTGGAGAAGGAACACCACTGGAGCCATAGCTGATGTCCTATCATGTACACAATGCAGAGCGATTGAATGTTGATGAAAAAAATCTTTATTACAACTTATTTAAGAAGTGTATGATTAATAATTCAATTGTATTTTTTTTAATGAAGTGTGACGATTTTTGGATAATTAATTACATTATTAATTAGCTTATAAATAGAAAATACTTACTGCAGGCACATTGGTCTCTGTGTCTTTGGTTTTGATGAAACTGTTCAGCCAGGACAGTATCTTATAGATCGGTGGGTCACCTGAACCGGCCCCATCGCCACTTTTGCCCTTCTTGTTTTTCTTTGCCCGCACAAATCTGTCCCTCATGTATTTCCACCTGGCTTTGCAAAACTCGACGTCCTTTCCCACGGTCGCAGCCACTTCGTTCCATGCATTCCGGGTCATTTGTAGGTCTTTGTACTCTCGTAAGGAGGTGTCAATACAAATTCCTGTGTCTCCTCACCTCTTCACAGATCATCTCATCCATTTTACTTCATGCGGGAACTGGAGTGTGTCTCACCAACAACAGTCCGATGTGAACACATTTCCAGCCACAACGTTCTGTACCGTTTATTGGAGACACCGTGCATCGCGTATGCGTGCATCGCGTATGCGCGCATCGCGTATGCGTAGTAAAAAAAAAACTATTAGTTATATTAATAATATTAAAAGTGAAAGTATAAGGCGATGAAAACCGAAACTTAAAAAACAAATGGGGCCACAGCCACACCGTACCACCGCCTGCAGTGCTGTGCAATTTAGGTTTACTTTTAGAGATTGTGTTTATAGGTTTTTGGTAGCTCTAGAGAGATGAATATTTGTTTTTTTGTTTGTGAAACGAGAGAGATGAAGCCGTTTCGACCGTGTTATATATGGGACCTGCAATGCAACACTGCCCTCTGCTGTCACAACAATCTACTACGGTGTTCAAAGCAAAGAAAGTCAACAGGATGTTTCAATGAGTAGCGCAATTTATAAAATTATAAACTGTTTTACCTTTTTGACAAGACTGGACCAGCTTCATAGATCCGTGCGCACAAAGGAATCCATTTTGTAGCGTCTACTAAAAGCTAAACGCTACCCCGCGCTCTGTTTTTATCACG
>JBBPBX010065192.1:0-20027 GCA_038048925.1 Garcialebias charrua | reverse complement strand
GCCCCTCCATTTGTAACTGGGTACTAGACTTCTTAACAGACAGACCACAGTCCGTGAAGATTCACAACTTCTCCTCCTCCACCATAACCATCAGCACTGGCTCTCCTCAAGGATGTGTGCTGAGCCCCCTTCTGTTCACTCTGCTCACATATGATTGTACAGCCACACTTCCAGGCTGTCATATTGTTAAGTTTGCAGATGATACAGCGGTGGTGGGATGCATCACAAACAATGATGAGTCCAGCTACAGACAGGAGGTGGAACACCTGGAGAGCTGGTGCAAAGAGAATAATAATAATAATAATAATGAATTCCATTTATAATGCACTTTTCATTAATAAAAATCTCAAAGTGCTACAAAGTGTAATAAAGCAAAGATCAAAATAAAACAAGTGATAAAATCAAATAAAATCAATAATAATATCGACTAAGATCAAAGATAAAATCATGTGGATGCAGATTAGGCTTGCTTAAAAAATAAATAAAATAAAACAAGTGATAAAATCAAGTAAAATCAATAATGATATCAGCTAAGATCAAAGATAAAATCATGTGGAGGCAGAATAGGCTTGCTTAAAAAGAAAGGTCTTTATGCTGCTTTTAAAGTCAACCAGTGACTGTGGAGCTCTCAGGTCATCAGGGAGGGAGTTCCACAGGCGGGGGGCAGCCACACAGAATGCTCGGTCTCCCATGGTCCTCAATTTGGTCCGAGGAATATGAAGGAAATTACTGTTCTGTGATCGTAGAGACCGGGTGGATGAATATGGTGCAAGAATGTCCTTTAGATAGTCAGGTGAAGTGCCGTGCAAGCATTGATGGGTAATGAGAGCAGTTTTGTATTGAATTCTGTAGGTGACAGGAAGCCAATGGAGGTTATGGAGAATGGGTGTAATATGTTCAAATTTACGAACTCTCAACAGAATCCTTGCTGCACTGTTTTGAATGTATTGAAGTTTCTGAAGGTTTTTGCCAGGGATACCAATAAACAGGGAGTTGCAGTAGTCGAGCCTGGAGGAGACAAAGGCATGGACGAGTTTCTCAGCATCAGGAAAAGTCAGAGATGGGCGAAGTCTGGAGATGTTTCGAAGATGGAAGAAGCAGGTTTTAAACAGATGCTTAATGTGATTTTCAAATGTAAGATGAGAGTCCATTTTTATTCCAAGATTTGTAACAGAGGTGGAGAGGGGGATGTCTTGACCAGAGAAGGAGATTGTTGTTAAAGTTGATGTTTGTATCTGGTGAGGGGTGCCAATCAATATGGCCTCAGTCTTCGAGCAGTTTAATTGAAGAAAATTCTGATTCATCCATGCCTTTATTTCCTCCAGGCAGGCAGAGAGAACAGTGAGTGAAGACGGAGATAGGGATGATGATGATGTTCCAGTCCTGATGTAAAGCTGTGTGTCGTCGGCATAGCAGTGAAAAGAAATGTTGAACTGATTGATAATTTGACCTAAAGGCAGCATGTAGAGGGAAAACAGCAGGGGCCCCAGAACTGACCCCTGAGGGACACCACAGGAGACACCGACTGTCTGGGAAGTGGCATTGCCAAGGCTAACACATTCCAGCCTATCGGAGAGGAAAGATCTGAACCAGTCCAGGACAATGTCACAGAGACCGACCTCCACATGAAGACGGTGGAGGAGGATATTATGGTCCACAGTGTCGAAGGCTGCAGTGAGGTCAAGGAGGACAAGGATGGAGGGAGAACCAGTGTCAGCAGCCATGAGGACATCATTTGTTACTCTCAGCAGTGCTGTCTCAGTACTGTGAGCTGCTCTGAATCCAGACTGGAATTTCTCATACAGGGAGTGTTGTTGTAGGTGGTCCTGCAGCTGAGCAGCAACTGCTTTCTCCAGCACTTTGGACAGAAATGGGAGGTGGGAAATTGGGCGGTAATTAGAAAAAATGTCGGGATCCAAATTAGATTTTTTCAGAAGAGGCCTAATGATGGCAGTTTTTAGAGGCAATGGAACATGACCAGATTGTAGAGACTTGTTTATTATTTGTGTGATTAATGGGCTTATTGCAGAGTGATTGGATTTTATGAGAGACGAGGGGAAGGGATCCAGGGCGCAGGATGAAGGCTTCATTTTCTTGAGGATGGTCTCTACCTCACTCTGAACGACTTCATCAAAGCTGCTCAGGGTCCCAGAAAGCAGACGGGTAGATGGTACACTAAGATCAGGGAGGTTGTGGAGCTGAGATCTGATAGTGTCAACTTTGTTTTTAAATGATGAGAGGAACAGGTTGCATTTTTGAACAGAGTCCTCATGAGTTTGTTTAATGGGATTAAGCAGATGAGTTATTGTGGAGAAGAGCTGTTTAGAGTTTCCAGGGCAGGTGTTGATGATGTTGGAATAATATTTGGAGCGTGCTTCTTTAAGCGAATAGGCGTACGCTTTCTGATGTTCTTTGTACGCTTGCTTGTGCACAGAGAGACCAGATGATTTTACACGTCTCTCAATAGCACGGCCAGTTGCCTTCATCCTGCGCAGCTCATCAGTGTACCAGGGGGCTGAACGGGAGAAAGACACCAGTCTTGACTTCAGGGGAGCATGTAGGTCCAGAAGCTCCTGGAGAGATTGGTTGTAATAATCCACAGAGTCATCTGCAGATGAGTGATTAACAGCGGTCAGGGTGTGAAGATCAGCAGACAAAACATCAGGGGAAATGTTTTTATAGTCACGGAACTGGATAGGTCGTTTTGGGTTAGAAGCAGGCGAAGTTGAAGGCACTTCCAGGGAGATGACCCTGTGGTCTGAGACACCCAGGTCATATACAGACAAGTTATTAAGTACAGTGTCTGTAATCACCAAATCCAGAGTATGCCCCCTGTTGTGCGTAGGGGCGTCCACATGTTGGGTGAGGTTGAGAGATTCCAAAAGAGACTTAAAATCTGTAGCCAGAGGGGAAGAGGAATTGTCTATGTGGATATTGTCCATGTGGATAATCTTCACATGAATGTGAAGAAGACAAAGGAGACGATTGTGGACTTCAGAAGGAATAAACACACCCACGCCCCACTGAAAATAGGTGGATCTGCAGTGGAAGTGGTCTCCAGCTACAAATACTTGGGTGTACACTTGAATGATAACCTCAGCTGGACCAACAACACCACCAGCCTGATCAAGAAAGGTCATCAAAGACTCTACTTCCTCAGACGACTGAGACGTGCTGGTCTGAGCAGCCCAGTTCTCACCTCGTTCTACAGGTGTGCAGTGGAAAGCGTCCTGTGCTCCAGCATCAACGTGTGGCATGGAGGCTGCACAGTTGCAGAGAGGAAAGCTCTACAGAGAGTGGTGAAGGCTGCACAGAGGTCTGTCGGAGTCAGTCTCCCCACCATCACAGACATTTACACCTCCAGATGCAGGAAAAGAGCCACCTGCATCATGAAAGACCTCACTCACCCAGCACACTCACTCTTTGCCCCACTCCCCTCAGGACGGAGGTTGAGGAGCATCAAATGTAGAACCACTAGACTGAGGAACAGCTTCTACCCTGAGGCTGTTAGACTCATGAATGAATAAATAAAAATAAAATAAAAATAAACACTGCAAAATATCACATCATGCTGATGCTGATCTGTTTTCTTGTTGCTGTGTTCATCTGTGACCATCTGCTCATACAGACTCATGTTCGTGCTGCTGTTTATAATGATGTTTTTCCACTATATTAGGGCTTAGTGTATTACTAGTTGATGTTTTTCTTAGTTAATTCTAGATGTTATTACTGTTTTTCTCTTGCATTTGTTGTTGGATGTAACTGGGACCCCGTGTACATAATCTCGTTTTCATCACATGTACCACATGCGGTGCAAATGACAATAAAGACTCTCTGACTCTGACTCTCTGACTCTTAATGAATATCAGATAGTAAGTGGCAGCACGGTGGCACAACTGGTAGAGCTGCTGCATCTCAGCGAGCAGGTCCCCGGTTCAAATCCCGGTCCGGGGGCCATTCTGGGTTGAGTTTGCATGTTCTCTTACGTGGGCACACTTTTTTCAGTCTTTTGTTTGTTTGTTTTATTTTTGGCACCTTTTTGACAGTTCACTGGTGAAGGGGGCGGGGCTCAGCCACACAAGTGGTTTTAGCTGAGCTGGCAGCACACCTGGGGGGGATGAGAAGATTGATTGACTGCAGAGATGGATTGATGGAGTAGCGTGTTGGGAGCGGCTGTGAGGCTTTTGGGCTGTGGGAGCTGCTATGTGAAGACGTGTAAAGGAAGGAAATAATTTGAGACGGTGCGGGTGGACTCTGGGGGAACAGAGTCCTCACCTCGGGCTGATCACCCAGAGGGGGGCGTCGGATGTTTTTGGCCGGGAGGAACAGGGTTTGTCCTGGATGAACGGCTGGACGCAGTAATGTACCGGGGAGTTTACACGCCTGCTGGCCGGGAGGAACAGGGTTTGTCCTGATGAACCGGCTGGACAGTGGGGAGTTTACACGCCTGCTGGCCGGGAGGAACAGGGTTTGTCCTGATGAACCGGCTGGACGCAGTGGGGAGTTTACACGCCTGCAGAAATCAACCACCTACAGAAAATCACAAGTGGTGCGTTTTTAAGAAAAGAGGAAAACTATAAAGAAAAGCAAAACAACAATTAATGAACAGATCATCTGACGGATGAAGCACCGTGCGGGCTCGCCCTTTTAAAGATGTCAGCTGGTGGAGAAACTCTGATCGGACATCTTAAGGTAAGCCCCAAACCTCACTCTGTGTTCTGTCAGGTGCCTGTTTAGTTTCTTTCTTTTCTTTTTTTCTTATCACACACTTTTACTTGCGACCACTACTCTCCATGAAGCAGTGATAATATAAGAACGAGCTGGGAAGGGAAGTGGTTTCGTAACACTGTGCATGCGTGGGTTTTCTCCGGGTGCTTTGGTTTCCTCCCACAGTCCAAAAACATGCATGTTAGGCTGATTGGTAACTCTAAAATTGATCCTGGGTGTGAGTGAGACAGGTCCCTCTTGTAAATGAGTCCCCGTGGCTCAACGAGGCTAGCCTGTTTAAATAAAGGTTGAATGAATGAAAAAAAGTGTTAGAGGTGTCATTTCTAACTCGAACCAGGAGCTCGGACATGCCTGACCCTGGAGATGGTGAGCGAGCAACACAGATATGTCTCCACCTCCTCCACCTGTGAGTGTTCTCTGCCAAGGCAGGAGATGCAGAGAAGAAACACTGCTGCTGTGGAGAGTTGTATGTAACCAGGTAAACTTGGAGTGTAATTTTAGTGGTTTGAGTATTTTCCTATTAAGTTCCTGGGAAAAAAACAATGCAGACATGTTCCTGTTTTTAGTTTTCTAAATCGCCTTATAATCTAGCTGTTTTTTTTTTTGTTGCTACTATTCCTCTTGATTTTTCTTTTGGTTTCTTTTTCCCCCCTCCTTCTTCTTCTTCTTCTTCTTCTTTCGGCTGCTCCCTTCTTCAGGGGTCGCCACAGCAAAATATGTTAAAGACGTGTCAATTGTTTTTACGCATGCCCTTCCTGACACAACCACAGACCACCGAGCTACCATAGCCCTCTGTGTGGAGCAGCAAGCTCCCCTTCTCTAACCTCTGCACCACCACTCCCCTTTTTGATTAGATTTTTTTTAAAGAGAGAAACTTAAATGTGTATGCCTATGCCTATTTTATGACTGTCTATTGCTGTTGTTGTTATTCACTGTTGTCATCATTTTTTTTTAGGAAATCAGGTCCCTCTT
This sequence comes from Garcialebias charrua, assembly GCA_038048925.1. NCBI lineage: Eukaryota > Metazoa > Chordata > Actinopteri > Cyprinodontiformes > Rivulidae > Garcialebias > Garcialebias charrua. The sequence continues at coordinate 14,327 of JBBPBX010065192.1, read as the reverse complement.
GTAAATTAGTCCCCGAGGTTCAATGGGATTAACCTGTCTAAATAAAGGTTGAATGAATTAAAATGTACACTGGAAAAAATGCCCCTCTAAAAATAATAAGAAAAAAAAAAGTAAAATAAGTTTTTTTTGCTTGAAATAAGCAAAAAAATCTGCCAATGGAACAAGTGAAAATTCACTTGACAAGATTCTTAAAATAAGACATTTTGTTCAAGTCAAACAAGATATGCGGAATCTTGAAACTAGCTACAAAAATCTAGTTTTGAGCTAGCCTGGTTAAAACCAGACCCTGTCTTCACTTCGCTTCAGACTAGCGTCTGGGACCTCTCCATTTTAAAACGATTCTTGCTGGAGGCGTGGGCTCTGCTGAGGAACAAAACCATTGGATATTTTGAACAGGGAAAGCATTCTGCTCCCTCCCCTCAGAGCCACCCCCCGTGCTCTGGTGAACTTGACTGACAACTGCTCCGCCTCCAGCTTTTCTCTGGCTGCCGCGCTGGAAATCCTGTGTTTATATGTTAATAAAACGTTTTAATAAAATACAATAAAACCATGGATCGCTGGTCCAGCTCACCAGAAGACCAGAAAATCTGATGGGACTCGAGCAGCAACGCAAAACCCGAGTTTAATTCTCGTGACAACCTCAGCCATTTCCTCCTTGTTCATTTCAGCGGAGGGAGAGAAGGAGGAGGGCGCGAGCGATCACTTGACTTTTGGCCCAAAAAACAAAAGAAAACTCCAGATAAGGGATTAAGAAGGTGGGGTGTGGGTTAGGGTCCAAAACTCCGTCCCTTCTGTTCTCTGATTGGTCCGAACAAAAATCTACCGGAGAAATGGTTGTTAATGAGAGAAGTCCCAGACTGTGCAGTGAAGGGAAATGAGAATTGAGCGGAGCTGTGCAGGAAGGCGAGGGCCAGCTAGTTTTGAGCAATATTTTACTACAATTGTGAGCTTTTCTTGTCTTATAATAAGATTCTGATGCTCAAAAGTAGTACACTGGAGAAAAGTCTACTCTGAAAACAAGTTTAAAACAACTTAAAATTAGTTTTTTTTTTATTGAAATAAGCAAAAAGATCTGGTAACAAGTGAAAACAAGATATGCGGAATCTTGAAACTAGCTACAAAAATCTAGTTTTGAGCAATATTTTACTACAATTGTGAGCTTTTCTTGTCTTATAATAAGATTCTGATGCTCAAAAGTAGTACACTGGAGAAAAGTCTACTCTGAAAACAAGTTTAAAACAACTTAAAATTAGATTTTTTTTGACTGAAATAAGCAAAAAGATCTTCCAACAAGTGAAAATTGTCTTGACACGATTTCTAAAAATAAGACATTTTATCTTTTTACAAGATAAACAATCTTAAACCTAGCTGCAAAAAATCTCATTCTTAGCAATATTTTACTACAATTGAGCGTGTGATGCTTAAAATTAGTATACATCCCTAAAACTTTTACTCATTTTTAGTTCTACAGATGTTTCAAATGTTTCTCCAACCCGTTATCAAATTTAACCAACAAACGTAATAATACATGTCTTGTCAAAACCTTCAAACATTTTCTGTAATGACAAAAAATGAAAGGTATTCTTTAACTTCAACACATTTATTTTATCACAATGGTTTCAGCAGCAATGCAACAACTACTACTCCCAATTACAACTGTAGTTAACACTTGATTATATTTTTAAAAAAATAATATAAAACACCTTCAACAAAATAAAAACAATTTTTGCTATGAAAAATGGAGAGTATACTACTGGGCACCATGAAAAATGAGGGAGCCACTACAACTTCAAATGTTTAAACATAAAATGTCTTTGGGAAATGTTGTTATTACATGTGGGCCCTAAGTAAAACTAATCCCGTGTGAATAGGGCTTTATTGTACTAACTAGCTTTGAATCATAATAACCCCTTTAAACATGGAGGTTGCTTCAAACATACCGGTAAATGCACTTTAGGTGACTTTTCCCACAATATCACTTGTTCCATCTAAGCCAGTCTCTTCCAGTACACAGCCCTGTTTACACCTTCTCCAGTATAAAGAGTGTCGGAGTACATGGTGTGTGTGGAGAAGAAGAGAGGTCTCTGTCGGAGCTTTGATATTTAGATGAACTTGAAGGAAAAATATGAGAAGCTAAGATCAAACTTCAGGCAGCAGAGCAGAGCTCTTCTCAAACTGATAGTAAAAGTGCTGCAGGCATCACCGAAGTTATCTTCAACACACATCATCCTGCTGCATCTCTCTTTATATCTTTCCATCAATGCTTTAGAAAAAAGAAAGAAAAAAAAAAAACGTATCAACTGAGCTTCAGATCAAACCCACTGACACACCTGAAAGAATATTAAGTATTAAAAAAGATGCTGTTTTCAAGCAGCAGAGAAGAAGGTCTTCTGTTGACTGACGTGTCATATTATGGAAGTTTGTTGTGATCTTTGACAGCTCCTTTATATTTGATAAAGCACTAAGGTCAGCTGTCAAAACAAGCCTTTCTTTTCGATCCTGGGTTGATTATTTGAATTTACTGCATTCCCCTTTATTGTCAGTACGCCAAGTCTGATCATTGCTCTCTCCTCTGCAGCTGTTAGAAAATGTGGCAATTTATCTTGTACAATTAAAAATAAGTTTCAACAGTGTTGACCATTTTTACTGTTCATTTCAAATTAAGAATATTTAATTAGTGTGTCTGATGTTTTTAGCATGCCTCCATGGGAAATTTACCACTATTATAGAACCAACACTCGTGATTGTTTAAAAGCTGTTAGACATTAAATAAGACATTTAAAATGTTCTCGTTTGTGTTCCTCTGCAGCTCTTCCTTCACACCCTGCAGAAAAAAGCCCACTTCATCTTTTTCATCTGTTGCTGCTTTTCAGTTGAAACTTAACAATAATAATAATAATAAACTTTATTTGTATAGCACCTTCCTACAATGCCTTTCATTGACCAAAGTGCTTAACAGGATAAAAAGATGAATACACTGGAACAATAAATCAATGAAAATAGAATAAGAAACAACAGCAATCAAAGAAGGCAATGGAAATAAAAATGCTACATACTAAAATACCAAAAGTAATAAAAGTTACACACTGAAAGCTTTTTTGAACAAGTGGGTCTTCAGTCTGGTTTTGAACAGAGTCAGATCAGAGGTGGCACGCAGCTCAAGGGGGAGACTGTTCCAGGCTTTTGGGCCGGCAACAGAAAAGGACCGGTCTCCCCATTGTTTGTACCTTGAGCGAGGCACCTCCAGCAGGTGTTGACTGGCAGATCGTAAAGCTCTGCCGGGCTGATGGACTTTCAAAAGTTCTGAGATGTACAGAGGTGCAAGTCCATTCAGAGCTTTGAAAACAAACAGCAGCAGCTTGAACTGTATCCTGAACTGAACCGGGAGCCAGTGTAGAGAGGACAGGACAGGAGTGATGTGTTCATATTTTCGTGTGTTGGTCAAAAAGCGCGCGGCAGAGTTCTGTACAAGCTGTAAACGGGAGATGGAGGATTGATTAATACCAACATACAAAGCATTACAATAATCAAGTCTGGAGGTCACAAAGGCATGGATGGCCTTCTCCAGATCACCACGGCTGAGAAATGACTTTACTTTAGAGAGCAGACGGAGCTGGAAAAAGCTGGTCTTGACAACAGAACTGATCTGTTTATCAAGCTTTAAGTTGGAGTCAAGCTGCACTCCAAGATTTCTGACCACCGGGTTGAAGTGGGGGAGGGGAAAACCAACACTGGGACTGGGAAGGATGTTGCTGGTGTCATCAGGTGCACCAAATAAAATGCATTCAGTTTTATCTGTGTTTAGGTGGAGGAAGTTTTGAGAGAGCCAGTGCTTAATGTCATTTAAGCAGTTGACAAGAGTGTTTGAACTGAGTGAGGGGTTGGGAGTGACTGGCAGATAGATTTGTAAATCGTCTGCATACATGTGAAAAGACAGGTTATGACGTGCAATGATTGATCCTAATGGCAGCATGTAAAGAGAGAAGAGGACTGGCCCTAGAATAGATCCCTGTGGTACGCCAGAGGTCAGAGGGGTTGATGAAGAGGAGGACAGATCACCTATCATGACAGAAAAAGTTCTCCCAGTCAGGTAAGATCTGAACCACTCAAGCACAGCTCCCTGGAGGCCGACCTGCTGAGACAAGCGGTTGATTAGAACCTGATGGTCGACGACGAAACTTGAGTTGCTGTGATTAATATTTAAATGGACTGATATTTAACAAACATTTTCTTAAGGTATAGTGCCAGTATAATGTGTCATGGCTCTTTAAATTACTCTTGCATCTGCACTTAGATAAATCAGAACACTTTCAGAGGCAGGTTGGTCAGTGATGCAGCAAACTTCATGAGTTATGTAGGGATTCAGCTTTTTCACCATGTTCCTTGGCAGCACCAATGAACAGCAGCTGTGGGTGGTCCCCGTAACAAGCTTCAGGTGTATAAAGGACTGCAGGAGAGCTCCTTTCCTTGCTGGAGCATAACTCTGGGTACACAGCAAAATCAGCTGAGTTAAAATAACAAAGTCAAAGTGCAATAATTCTATCAGAATTTATAAAACACAGTTGTGAGTAATACGCCCCCCAGTGTTGGTGAAAAATCATGGTGTCGAGTAGCATGTGCTGAAAAAACTCTGGAAAGCTCCTCCCACTGAATTTCTGCTGACGCCATTTTCTCTTCATCCATTCGTCTGAGCAGAGGTAAGTTGACTTAGTAAGAAATGAAGAATTTGTAGTTTTAATTGAATTATATTACATGCATATTTGCCAACTATCACGTTTACAGTTAGTCTATTTTAAGAAAATACTGTAATGTGGTGTAGGTTCGACTATTACTATTTAGCTTAGCACTGAATTCATAACTACATTTTACTTAGTTTATTGAGATTTTATACGATATGGGGAGTTCCTAGCATATTCTTTGTTGGTGACCAAAACGCGGATTTCATGACTTTATTATACAGAACGTGTATGTTGGTTTAGCTAGCTGCTAACGAGTTAGCGTAGCAAAGCGCGGCAAATCCACCCAACGCGCTTTCCCCTGGTGAATCCTTAACCAGGATTAGAGCTGGCATTGACAGAAAATAATACAATTTTGTTTTTTATTTGTGTGCTGTGTATTTGGGGAGAATATCGTCCATCTGCGTACCGTTTCGTTTTTTTTTTCCACTCATTGAACGTTAATATATGCGCCGCGGAACAAAATTTCCTGGGCGTGTTTCAGCACGGAGCTATTATCGCGAAGCACGCGCAGCATTTAGCCGTTAGCATCTCGCTGCGGTCTCATGGCTTTCTTGTTAAAAAACGAGCGCACATCCAAGCTGTGTGGACTTTGTTTCATGAAGACTGGATGTGCAGCAGCAACACGCCTAACGTGAACGCGCTTGAAACTACGTCATCTCGGAATGTGAACGAAGAAACAGCAGCTGTTGCAGCCCTATGGTTGCAGCAGCTACTGTGTTGTCTTTAATCAGCACTCTTGTGAAAGCTACGACACTATTTATTAAACCTAGATTAAATTATTCTTAATTACAACAAAATAGCTGTCTCAATTCATGGGTTGCAGTCAAAAACGTCTGCCTCTGAGTAGCCTACGCGCCGAAGGTACCCATATTTCATTGCGTCTTCAGCAAATTACAGTAAACAGGAAAACAGTCTTGCCATTTTTACGTGTTTTTACGTGTTATTTTAAGCACGTTATCTGTACTTATGGCTGTATTTTTTGTTTAGCAACATATAGCTTATGAACAGTTAAAGCTAATTTAAATTGAATCTTGTGCATTTTTATGGTTTTCAAATTTAACTTCGGCAGCCCTTCTGAAATTCTAAATGTAAGGTTTTTACCTTTTGCAGTGATCATGCTCCTGAAAGTAAAGCTTGGAGAGTGTCAAAAGTTTGTTCGACTAACAGAGCCTACTTTAAAAGGATTTTTTATTGCAGGTAAAGTTTGTTGTATTTTATTTTGATGAGTGTTCAATGGTGTCAAATCAAAACATTACCTCTTGTCCAATGTCATCCACATTTATAATCAGAGTATGGGTAAGTGTTAAGTAGTAAATGTTTGTGTTAATTTTAATATTATGTACAGATTTCATAAAAGTGACGTGTGAAAAATTATTTTATAAATTTTAAAAGCAAAATTATAACATGTTTTCTGTGATTTCTTTTTTATTTTATTTTTTGTTATAGCATTTGAAAAGTTTGGCATTCAAGCTGTTACAGAAGGAGTCAAAGTTATTGACACTTCAGGAACTGAGCTAGATGATGATGTCTTTGAAGTTATTCAAAGACATCAAAGACGTTATTAAAGATCCCTCCACTGGTGTGCTAACCATCAAATATGACACAGGTTTGTTGCAATCAAATTAGCCGTTTTATAGAAAGTAAAAACACCATTGAAGAACTGAGCACAACAACTTTTATTCCACTTTTTCTTTCATTGTACATAGATGAGACCCCTACACTGTTGTCACCTGTGTCCGTGCCATCACCTGGTGATTCTGCAGACACAGACGATACCATCATCCTTTCAGAGAGTCCACCCAGTAAACGCCAGAGGCCGGATGAAGAAGCTAAGCAGGTAAAAACTTAAGAATCTTTCAACAAAAAAAATGTAGCAGAGCTTTTTTTAAATATAGCTTTGCATCATGTCTTTAGTAGGGGTTGAACGAGTACATAATTTTTAACCTCGACATTAACATAAAAAAACTCGAACGACGCTCGAGTAGCCGATGACGTCACAGTGTCTTACGATGCAAAATAAATAAATAAATATAAATGCCTAAAAACGTCTTTACAAAAAGAAAAAAAAGACCAACAAAGCATTGGGAGCATTTATTATGCTCCTATCATTTATCATACTGCACATAAGTCACAGGAAAAACAAAACTATTAGTTATATTAATAATATTAAAAGTGAAAGTATAAAGCGATGAAAACCGAAACTTAAAAACAAATGGGGCCACAGCCACACCGTACCACCGCCTGCAGCTGTGCAATTTAGGTTTACTTTTAGAGATTGTGTTTATAGATTTTTGGTAGCTCTAGAGAGATGAATATTTGTTTTTTTTTGTTTGTGAAACGAGAGAAAGGAAGCCGTTTCGGCCGTGTTATAATATGGGACCTGCATTGCAACACTGCCCTCTGCTGTCACAATCTACTACAAAGAAAGTCAACACGAAGTAGCGCATTTTATAAAATTATAAACTGTTTTACCTTTTTGACAAGACGGCCTGCTCCATTAACATCCGTGCGCACACAGGAATCCATTTTGTAGCGTCTACTAAAAGCTAAAAGCTGCCCCGCGCGCTGTGAAATGTGAAATGTGACGTCACTACGGGTACCCGAGTTGGACAAAAAAGCCTCGATAGAAGTCAAAGCACTCGAGCTGTCGAAAACTCAGGTACTCTGTTAATGCACTAGTCTTTAGTTGGTTGAATCCATTCTTACAAGTAAACCAGGTGGAGAACGCATAATACTAAATGAGTACAAAAGAACCAAGTCTTTGATGGATGAAACCAGAAGAAAAATGGTTAATATCCTGGCAGCTGACATGACAGAAAAATATGGGTAGGTTACAACTAAAATAAATAAATAAATAATGGTAATTATTAAAGTACACTGAAATGCATTATCTGTTCTTCAGCACATCACCACCACGACAGGAGAAGGAAAAGTATGCGAAAGGAATTGTTAGTTTCTTCCCCTAAGTGATCCGCAGTCTAAGAATGGCTATGTGAGTTATGCACATTAGGGGTTTTGGAAATGCAACATATTTTACAAGCTTTAACAGTTTAATCTTAAACAAGTGTCTCTGTCTCTTCTTATTTAAAAGGAGCATTATTATGATGGGGACAGTGGCACTGGATACCTGGCCTGGAGGATCAAAACTCTCCAGAGAGCATCTTCCAAAGAAAGACGGTTGTCATTTGGAGGTAATCTGACTATTCAGCACACTTAGTTTTTGTGGAAATGTAAATAGAAATACCCTGATGCATGCTCAATAATCCAGGTAGAAAAATCTAAAAAAAAAAGCTAAGTCTGATCCTCTGGACATTCAAAAAACAAAACAAAGCAAAAAAATTGTAGAAACGTTTCGTCTTTTGTCCGAAAGACTTCCTGAGTCTGAGTTGCTGTATTCAGCTCAGTCTTATAAATAGCACCCTCTTACAGTGGATCAACCAGTTGGCTGATGACAGCCGAAACCAGCTGCTCACATGATCAAGGAGGACCATCAACCAGCTGCTCACATGATCAAGGAGGACCATCAGCCTAACGATGGATCGTTAGCACCCTGATGGTTGTAAATAGAAATATTTTAGCAAACCAAACGTTAAAATAGGACTGACATATGAACTCTATAAATAATGTCTAAAGATGCATGTATTTTATTTGTCAGAAGGACCCTCTCGTGAGCAAAAGGATGGAGGGCCAAGTGCTACAAGAGAACTCCACTGTGTTCCAGAGCTGGTCTTGAGTGATGAGGAATGTAAGGAAGCCATCTCTTTTATGAAGTACTGTATTCATCAGATGAAGAGATGATCAAGAAGAAAATGAAACTGACGTTTCCCTACCACCGCAACATTGTGCTTGATCCCCAGCAGTCAGGAAACATACTCACAGACTTTCCACGTTTCAAAAATGTGAAAGGCTTGGTGTGTATCAGTAGATTACACTGCAATAAGTTCATGTTGTAGATGGGTAGTTAATAGCTCTTATTTACTTCTCAAAATCTATTGTGCTCAATTCCCACCACAGATTGAGCTGGATTTCCTTTGGATGTTTGGAGAAGAAGTATCAAGCAGACTCCTGGAGAAGTGGCCAACAACATTCAAGAAGAAAACATCGCTGACCTGCCCACCTTCACATACCAGCACAGCATCGTCGGAAAGGTATAGCAAAGACATGTTAATGTTTTTTTTTTACTTTCTTTTTTGTTTTATGTTACATCTACAGTACTGCAATCATCACCTCTCTCTCGACAGCCTCCAAAGCGTCACGCCCCCCTGGTCCATCCACACCTGTGCACCACACCACACAGGTAAGGAGAAGTTGTTCTTCTCTGTGTTTCCATTTTTGCAGATGTTCACATCTGTGTGTGGGTTTCAACAGAACCAACCTGCTGCTCTCTCCTTATGGTCCAGCCTCCTGTAGCTCCTCCATCTCCACAACTCTTCACCACACAGGTAAGGAGAAGTTGTTCTTGTCTGTGTTTTCTTATCTGCAGATGTTGACGTCTGTGTGTGGGTTTCAACAGAACCACCTGCTGCTCTTGCCTCTCTGTCCTGCCTCTGTCGTCCTGCCTGCTGCCCTAGCTTGTCTCCAGTGTCACCTGTTTGTGACCATCAGCAGTGAGTAGAACTTGTTCTCTGTCTGTTTTACATGTTTTATTTGCAGGTCACTGTCCAGCTGTATCTTCACATGTTCATCTTTGTGTTAATTTCTACACAGATCACCTCCTGGACTTTCCTCATGGATGGACGTGTGTCCTCTGTCCTGCCTCTGTCGTCCTGCCTGCATGCCCTAGCTTGTCTCCAGTGTCACCTGTTTGTGACCATGCAGTGAGTAGAACTTGTTCTCTGTCTGTTTTACATGTTTTATTTGCAGGTCACTGTCCAGCTGTATCTTCACATGTTCATCTTTGTGTTAATTTCTACACAGATCACCTCCTGGACTTTCCTCATGGATGGACGTGTGTCCTGCCTGCCTCTGGTGTCCTGCCTGCCTCTGGTGTCCTGCCTGCCTCTGGTGTCCTGCCTGCCTCTGGTGTCCTGCCTCTATCCATCACCTGTGTGTCAACACCTTCTGCCTCAATGACTGCTGCCAAAAAAAACACACACCTGATCTGATGGACAGACCTGCTCACATCAGGACCACACACCTGAACTCACACCTGGCCTCAAATGCTCCCAACATTCATGGTTGAGCAATGGCTAAGCAGTTCCATGTGATCCAGGTTTGAACTTGAGAAAAACATCATACAGACTGTCTACCTACACTTCAATCAAAGTAAGGGAATTCATTTTCTTTTTCTGCTGCTTCGAGCTTTCTTAGAGCTCATGGACTTGTTTTTCATGGACATGGACTGCACACCAAAGCACTGGTTTCACGATGGGTGCAACATGTTTCTGATAGATGTGATTTGCTGCTGATTGATGTCAATACAGTAGCTGCTGCTCTTTCAGAAGTGTTCATGGTTGACATCATTTTGCTGATTATGGTTGAGAACTGTTTAGGAAGAAATTTGCATTTTGTATGCTTTTTCTGTGCTGAAAAATACATTACTGTACTGTACTGCACTGTTCACTAAGGCACTTTGTCGGGGGTTTCCTGTATTGTGTTCTGTGGAACACTGATGGACACTATGTTTTTTGATGAACCCTATTATGCATTTAGGGTCAGATTACAACCTGACAGAGTTCTAAAGGTGTTTAAAATTGACAAACTATGTTATTTTAAACCGTTTGATGTCCAAAGAAAGTACGGCACAACAGATTCCTCACTGTATGTTGTTCCATATTGTCATTTAATGACAAGCAATAGTCTGTTTTAATGTGTTTTTAGGTATTTTGGCCTGACAAATAAATGTTTTTATTAAGACTTTTTGTACAATTTGTTTTTGTTTCAAATGCATTGTTGAAATTTTAATGTCTAAGTGTGTATTTTTTTCAACGGTTACCTCCATTATGGCACAGATTTTAATATCTGTTTTTAAATTGAGTAGAATTTTTTACACACTGAGAACTATTCAGAAAATAATCCTATCAACACCATTGTTGTGCATGGTTCTAACACTATGAAGTGTTACTTTATATACATTTTAACAATTAAGTAGAGTAAAATAATAACACTTAAATGTGTAAAAAATACTCTTTATGGAGTGATTTCCACTGCTGTGTTAATTCCAAATAACACTATCTGTGTTAAAAAAATACTCAATGTAGAGTTAATTTAACACTGGATTATAAAAAAGTAAATTTCAAATAACACTATCTGTGTTATAAAGTTGCTCAATGTAGAGTTAATTTAACACTGGATTTTCAACTCTTATAAAAGAGTAAATTTCAAATAACACTATCCGAGTTAAAAAGTTGCTCAATGTAGAGTTAATTTAACACTGGATTTTCAACTCTCATGAAAGAGTTAATTTAACACCAATTCTGATTGGGACCAAATACACTCTGGAACAGTGTCAAATTTGACTCTATTTGAGTTGATTTAACACTGCAAAATTTGCTGTGCACGTCTCTGGGAATGTAATGGACGAACACACCACCTTCTTCAATGACGTTTTTGTGAGTTTAAAAGCATTAAACACACAATCTCTTCTTCCTCTAATAAAAGTTCCTGTAAACGATGAGTGTTCGCACTACGAGCAACCATTTTGTTTGTTATGTGTGACGTCAATGATTCTTGTTTTACACTCTCTCGTACTACATTCCCACTGGTTTCACACCGTACTGCCATCTGTCGGTGAACAACGAATAGCGCGCAACTATAAACGCACACAACGCGCGGCTTCAGAGCGCACGGACTCCGCGGAGCATGCGCGAATACCCAGAGCGCGACTATAACTGAGCCTTTAGTGCAACCCCCCCACCCCCTCTTTCTGCCACTCCACCAGTTTTATCCTGGCCCTTTCTGCAACACTGACTGAAGCATTAACCTTGATGGTCCCACAAAATTCAAGTTGTCACCGTCCCAGGGTTCTTTTCTCACCATGTTTCAAAGGAACTCAACAAATTCTGACAGAACAATGAACTTATCTACCCAAGGTTGATACAAGTCCCAAGTCCTCAGACTTTGTTTCCCCAAAGATGGACATAGGGACCAAATTAACTAACTTCTCAGTCCGATAATTCTCAATCAGGTCATCTGGACAGTTTCTTTTACTGTCAGAAACTGTCCAGATGACCTGATTGAGAATTATCGGATTTTATACCTGGAATACTGAGCATGAACTTTCTTAACTTCTCAGTGTTTCTTTTACTGCCTGATAAGAACCCCAGTGGTCGGCAAATCACCACCTAAATCAAGCATGGCTGCGACAAAATCCCATTTTCTTTTGTCCAATTGACCATAGCCTCCAAAGGTCCTTTTTTGTGGCCTTTCAAATAATTTCATAAGCATAAATGTGATTTCTGCCTTGGCTTGTAATTTGACTAAACACATTTTCCTGTCTATGAAGGAATCATACATTTAAATAAATTTACTTTAGTGCAACTGTAAAAAATAAATGCTTTAAACTTGCTTCAGCCTCATTAACATCACTCCCTGCTGATTTTTCAGAAGATAAAAATAAATAAAGAGTTAAAGCTGCCAGAGGGAATCAAACAAATATTTGTTTTCTGTTCATTTTTCAAACCAGAATGGGTGAGATCATGTTTCATTGGGATGACATGGTCCATATTCAATAAAGTCAAAGTCAAAGTCAAAATTTCTTTATGTGTCATTCACACCACATGTGAGACATGTGGTGGAATGAAATTGTGTACACAGGGTCCCAGTTACAACCAACAAAAGTATAAATTGTAAAGAAAAACAGTAATAAGATCTAAGATATGAACTAAGAAACACACTAAACTGAAAATACTCTAAGCACCAGTAGTACAAAAACAATATGTCGAACAACAGCATTACAGAAAATCATGGAAGCAAGGAAAAATAAAATCTGGTTCTGTGAGTTAAGGGTCAAAAACATATTTTCAAACTAATAGCAGATGCTATTTTTGCTGAACTGTTCCATTGCTTTAAAAAAATTACGAGTCAGTGTGTTAAAGTCATGACCTTCCATTATGCCTTTCCTTTTTCTCCAAACTTTAAGAAGTAAAATGAGAGAAACTCTTATTTTTAGAATTTACAGCTCCTGGCAGGAAGACTGCCTTCTTGGCCAGCTCAGTGAGATTAAATAGATCTGAGGGGCCGAGTAGATGACAACTTCAGCATTGATACATTAAACAGACGCAACACAGCAGCAGTAACATTGAAATATGGGGTCTGGAGGCCATGTACAGTAAATGCTGAAATGTTGGCTGACAAGGTTAATATGATTGCTAAAATATTGTTGAGTTGGGCTAATATAAATAATCTTGAATTATTACCACTGAAAGTGGGCCACAGTGTGGACTAAATCTTCTGGAAACATTTAAGAAATCACAAGCCAGGATGTGTGCATTGTAAGGCAACGAAAGGTGATAATGTTTTGGTATTATGTAACCATGTGGGTGTTGGTGTTTTTTTACTAGTTTATAAAACTTGCAAAAACAAATTAATTACACAAGTCAATGTAAACCAAGATGGCAGCCACAAATTATTACAGCTGTCATTTTTTTTTTTTTTACAAATATTAACCTAAACTTTGCTGCTGCTCTTTGCAGATGATGTGGTCCTGTTGGCGTCATTGTGCCTTGATCTTCAGATCTCACTGGAGCGGTTTGCAGCCAAGTGTGAAGCAGCTGGAATGAAAATCAGCACCTCCAAATCTGAGGCCATGGTCCTCAATTAGAAAAGGGTGGATTGCTCTCTTCAGGTTGAGGGTGAGGTTCTGCCTCAAGTGGAGGAGTTCAAGTATTTTGGGGTTTTGTTCACGAGTGAGGGAGGAATGGAGCGTGAGATTGACAAATGGATTGGTGCAGTGTCCGCAGTATTGCAGACTCTGTACCAGTCTGTTGTGGTAAAGAGGGAGCTGAGCTGTAAGGCAGAGCTCTCTGTTTACCCGTCGGTCTACATTCCTTCCTTCACCTATGGTCATGAACTCAGAGTAGTGACCGAAAAAATGACATTGTGGATACAGTTATCTGGGAGAGACTTGGAGTAGAACCACTGCTCCTCCACATTGAGAGGAGCCAGTTGAGGTGGTTCAGGCATCTGGTAAGGATGATCCCTGGGTGCCTCCCTAAGGAGGTGCTTTGGGCATGTCTGACTGGGATGAGACACCAGGGAAGACCCAAGACACGCTGGAGAGACTATGTCTCTCTGTTGCTGTCAGGGGAATTGAGGGATATTCAAAAAGTCAAAGTCAACTTTATTGTCAAAACTGCAATATGTACAGGACATACACAGGATTGAAATTGCATTTCTCTCAGTCCCTCGGTGCAACAGTAATCATTTAAACACTAAAACACTAAAAACACTCAAACATTTAATAAACATAAGCATAAAATGAAATAATAAAAGTGTAATACTGTCCTGAGTTTTTGCATAGTAGTTTTTGCATAGTAGTATAAAAGTATGAAAAGTTACACCAACACTAAAACACTAAACATTTAATAAACATAAGCATAAAATGAAATAATAAAAGTGTAATACTGTCCTGAGTTTTTTGCATAGTAG
>JBBPBX010065191.1:4564-20027 GCA_038048925.1 Garcialebias charrua | reverse complement strand
ATTACCTGCAGTGTTCCGTCAGTGAGGACTGAACTTGGAAAAAGGGCCTTCTCCTATTCTGCTCCTGCTTCATGGAATATCTTACAAAAAGATCTGAAGCTCTCGACCTTGACTTCTCTAAATGGTTTTCAGAATCTGTTGGAATCCTGGCAAAAACCAATGCAGATTTGTTCCTGTCTTTGATTTTATACGTCTACCTTATAATGTTTTGCTAGTTTTTTGATACTTTGTTAAAAAAAAAAAAAAAAAATCTTTTGTTTTTTTCTCTCTTTTTGTTTTCTATTGTTTATTGTTTGTTTGTTTATTGTTTAATGAAATTCTATCACTGCTGTTCATTGTTCTTTAGTTTTAGCAGGTCGCTTTCGTAAATGAGCCCATGAGGTTCAAAAGATTTACCTGACTAAATAAAGGTTGAATGAAATAATAATAATAATAATAATAATGAATTCAATTTATAACGCACTTTTCATTAATGAAAATCTCAAAGTGCTACAAGGTGCAACAGAATTAAATGTCAATAAAACAAATAATAAAACAAGTAAAATCAATAACAGTATCAACTAAGATCAAAAGTAGAATCATGAGGAGGTAGAGTATGCTCGGTTGAAAAGAAAGGTCTTCAAGCCGCTCTTAAAGTCAACCAGTGACTGTGGAGCTCTCAGACAGTCAGGAAGAGAGTTCCACAGGCGGGGGGCAGCCACACTGAAAGCCCGGTCTCCCATGGTCCTTAATTTGGTTCTCGGAATGTGAAGGAGATTACTGTTCTGTGACCGCAGCGAACGGGTGGATGAGTATGGAATAAGAATATCCTTCAGATAATCTGGTGAAGCTCCATGTAAGCATTGATGTGTAATGAGAGCAGTTTTGTACTGAATTCTGTAGGTGACAGGAAGCCAATGAAGGTTATGGAGAATGGGTGTAATATGTTCAAATTTACGAACTCTCAACAAGATCCTTGCTGCACTGTTTTGAATATATTGAAGTTTCTGAAGGTTTTTGCCAGGGATTCCAATAAACAGGGAGTTGCAGTAGTCGAGCCTGGAGGAGACAAAAGCATGGACGAGTTTCTCAGCATCGGAAAAAGTTAGGGATGGGCGAAGTCTGGAGATGTTTCGAAGATGGAAGAAGCAGGTTTTAAACAGATGCTTAATGTGATTTTCAAATGTAAGATGAGAGTCCATTTTTATTCCAAGATTTGTAACAGAGGTGGAGAGGGGGATGTCTTGACCAGAGAAGGAGATTGTTGTTAAAGTTGATGTTTGTATCTGGTGAGGGGTGCCAATCAGTATGGCCTCAGTCTTGGAGCAGTTTAATTGAAGAAAGTTCTGATTCATCCATGCCCTAATGTCTAAAGTTGATGAACAATCTGTTAGTATTTGTTTGCAATGTTTAGGTACAGAGTGAAACGTCTTTAGACTAAACTTGTCGTCTGTCTCCTTTCTCTGAAAACAAATTCATCTGTTCTCAAAACAGATTCTCTGTTTTGTTCACACCTGCAAGTCTTCTGACATACTATTATTCTTTCCTATCCTGTCCAACCTTCAGACTCGCTGACCTGCAAAGTCACTCCCGTTCTCTGGTAAAAAACCAATGAGCAGGAAGGATTTGATTGGGTCACACCCCCTTCTTAAAGGGACACTTCCTGTAGGCTTGTCAGAGTCAAATGGAGTCTGGAGTGAGTCAACTATGAACTTGCTTTTTGAAGCTGATAACGTCCGACCATGAGTCAAAGGGTCCGCGTTTCTCAGACAGGTTTAACAGCAAGCTCACTATGGAACCAATTTTGAGCGTCTAAGCTCAGAATATTCTATCCAAGAGCACTTTTATTCTGAAAAGCCAACCAGGACGTGCCGTTACTACGGTCCGATTGACGCACACGTCTGGAGACGCTGAAGAACGGTAAACAGATGACCAACTGGACCGCGGGAGATTGACCATCTTCACGAGGTAACAAAGTCATCAGATGCTTTGCCAAGTGTACCGACGTTGTAGCGGAGATCGGCCGGAGAGCTGCCATGCTTCCTGGTTAAAAACACACCACTCCCTCCATCTTTCATCCTTAAACTTCCTGCTTAAACTTTCTCCTCTTATAGTTTATTTCTAAAAGTAAAACTGTAAGTTTGTGCCACAGAAATAAGTTAATATAAGACCCATTAACTTGTGTTCTGTTGTTCCTATGTTTAAATCTGTAAACAGTTAGTTATAGGAAATTTTGAACGATCCAATCATGTAAATATGTTGTGATTGTAATTTAATGATTTGTTAATTAAATGATTCATCTCCTGGTAAATCAACATACGTTAACGTTTCATGTCTTTACATTTCATCACTGAGTCATAGAATTATTGGTATTAATCTGAAAAAGATGAGAACCTGTGAAATATTGATGATAATTTGTGTCAGTCAAACTCTGCTCAATTTACATCTAAAATATAGGTAAGTCGGCAAACTGACCTCTTCTTATATTTTATTACATCATGAAGCAGACAAAGCCTTGGTTTTACAGCGACTGGTGTCAAGTTGAATGGTCCACAGTGGAGACAAGAACAAAGTAAAAAGCATCAAACACACAGAGTCAGGCTGAACAAGTCACTGCAGTCGCTCTCATTCAAGTCACATCTTCATGTTGCTGCTGGAAACATCACAGGAGACACTTCCCATCAAAGCAGACTGGTAATTCACCAGTTTTCAACAAGAAATCCAACATGAAGTTCTCTACTTTGTTCTTTGAGGACTTACAGGATTCAGTTAGAAACTGTTTTCTTACTTTGTGTCTGAGGGTCCAGGTTCAAGACTGAAGTCTGGAGGTAAAGAATTGGACCGGTCACTCTTCATGGACAGACAGCTGGATCCTGGGGACTTTTCCTTCAGCCGACCTTCCATCTTCTGGTCTTCAGGCGGTCTGAGAGAGAAACCAGTAGAACAAACAAATGAACACATTCACACACGTACAACTGTCTTTGTTCATATTCAGATTTTAGGTCTGTTAGCAAAATATTTTTATTTTTATTAAATTTATTCATTTTAAAATGTAACACACAAAAAAATAAAAAATGTAACAATACAATATCAAGACATAAAATGAAGTTCTATCTTATGAACCGCTGAACAAATCAGTCTCAGAAACTTTTTGTAGATGCACCTGCAGCTAACTCATTGATGGAGTCAACCTGATTCAAGATGGCCGCCACAGCTAATTGATCCTGGTGAGTTTTCCAGATGTTGAGCTGAGGTTTGTTGTGGTTGTAGCTGAGAGTCTTCCTCGACACACACTACGAGCTTTGACACAACACACACACACTTTTTATGTGCTCGCAGCTTCGAGAACAAACTGTTTCTATGAACAGACAAATATGGAAACAAGTTGAAGTGTGAGCAGCCAGACGTTCCTGTCATCTTCTAAAATGCTCTTCATCAATAGTTCTCCAGAATTCCTGAAGGTTTTTACACTTGTTTGATGTTTTATTCAGCTTCACTTCTTGTACTTTGAGGAATTATTATTAGTTATTATTTGTCCTGCGTGACAGCACATTATATTAATGTCAAAGTAAAGTGAAGAGTAGTAGAAGAGAAGAAGAAACGTCAGGTCTAAAGATGATACGTAGTAAAATGTGAACATCAAAACATCTTTTTAGGACCAAGACCCAACTGTCAAACCAAGGCCTGGAGAAAAAAAATGACACTGAGATCATTTTAATAATCATTCTCTTTTAAAAAGTATTTGAGAAATGAAGAAGAGAAAATAAAGAGTGTAACAAACAGATGAGTCACAGTGAGATCTAAATATGTGACAGAGGACACGAGAACACAGAACGAACAGTTTTTACATTGAAACAACAGTTTTTGTCTTAAAGACCAACAAAAACTCAGACATGAACAAATAAATAGTAAAATGTTCAAACTGCAGCATAGATGACTTATCGAACCTTTTTTCATTGTGTTGAACTCCAGCTGCTGACAACAAAAAGCATCACATGAAAAAATAGCTCGGCTTTGATATTTTTATTAGTTTTAAGTTGGAAGCAGCCACTAGGGAACACAAGCCAGTGTATCTCTGGTTCTGGTCCAAAGCCCGGGTAAATGGTGAGGGTTGTGTCAGGAAGGGCATCCGGCAGAAAACAGTTTTGTCGAGGCCCGTGTTAACAACGACCACCGCCGTGCTGTTAAACAGGGTGCTGGTAGAAAGTGTGCTGCTGTTAGTGGAACATCTGGAGGAGAGAAACGTGTCAGGAGACAGAGGAAGAAGAGGAAAGTGAAGAATGTAGGACTGAGGGTTGCAACTCTAAATGTGAAGAGACAATAAATATTGAAGCAACAATAATAAATGAGTTGAACGTTTTATAAGATTATTAAGAAGTTAAAGCAGTCACTTTAATGCTGGACACTTTGAATAAAGTTCTGAGAAAATAAAGTGACATTCTGAACAAATTGAACTGTGGTCTCATTCTACATCTCATAAATAATAACAGAGATCATTTCACACATTTGACTGTAGAATATTAGTTTAATTCATTTATCAAACCTCCTCACTGTGTTCTGTACAGACTTTGATGAAGCGTTCAATAACAAACACACATTTTGATCAACTCATTTCACTTCAGTGTCGTTCAAAAACTCCCAAAGCTCATGTGTTTTTATTTTATGACTCTTTCACTGCAACATAGTTAATATTGATTTATTTTAAATAACAGGTGAAACTGTGTGACAGCAGCAGCAGCAGAAGAAGTTCCTGTTCTGATGATATTTCAACAAATACTTATTTTAAATATCTAAATATAAAACTCATTCATTCTATTAATCTCCATTACTCTGCTTGTTGAGCAGCATCATCGACGAGTTGTCCCTGAATGCACCATGAAGCTGTAACAACCTGTGTAGAAGAGCAACATCTGTTCAAGCAGTCTGACTGCAGGCTTCTTTCCAGCTGTTCAGACCTTTGAGTGCATTTGAAAGAACATCTGGATTTAACGTTCACTGAACAGAGTTTTTATTGAGTTTCCATCGTTTCATTTTTGGACCAAGATAACAATCAGAACATCTTATCCAACACGAAGAACCAGTTCTGAACGACTGAGCAGTTTAACACACACACACATAACACACACACACACATAACACACACACACATAACACACACACACATAACACACACACTTTTTATGTGCTCACAGCTTCAAGAACAAACTGTTTCTATGAACATACTAATATGAAACAACTTGAAGTGTGAGCAGCCAGATGTTCCTGTCATCTTTTTATTTCTTATTTTTTTATTTTAGATGGCCTCCCTTCTCACCTTACAGCCATCCTCTTCACACCATTATGATTTTTGTTTTTTAATAGGATAGAAAGAAATGAAAGACAGAAAGTAAGACTACAAATCAAAGCAAATATCCATATATATATACATATACATTCATATGCAGTCACATACCCATCTACATATCTACATATGATACCTGCGTGTGTATCCCTGCATCTATTAGTGTGTGGTTGTGAGCATGCATAAGTGAATAAGGTTTCTCTAATAGAACATTCAATAGTGACCGTGAAGCATCAGAGATCCGCCCCCCAAGACCCGAGGCAGACAAAGGGGGGACCAGAGCCCAAGACCCCAAGAAGGACCCCGAGCACAGAGCCCCCAGGGCCACCCAAACAGGACGAACCACTCACTCACCCCCCAGATCCGACCATAGGGGACGTTCACTGAACAGAGTTTTTATTGAGTTTCCATCGTTTCATTTTTGGACCAAGATAACAATCAGAACATCTGACCCAACATGAAGAACCAGTTCTGACTGACTGAGCAGTTTAACACACACACATTGATTTTACGTGATTTTATCACTTGTTTTTATTTGATCATTGATTTTAGTTGCACTTTGTAGCACTTTGAGATTTTTGTCGATGAAAAGTGCATTATAAATTGAATTCATTATTATTATTATTATTATTATAATAACACACACACACACACACAGAGAAATAAAGTTTCCAACTCACCCAGTTTAGTGTGTAAATGTCTCCGTGTGTTCCCTCCGTCTAAAATGGAGCTGAACTCTGAAACACTTCCACTTTCTGTCAGGTGAGGTGTGTTGTGATTGGTCAACATGCACAGGTGAGGAGGGAGGCTGTGCTCACCTGCAGCCACACAGGAAGAAACAAGGAGCACTAAGCAGCAGGGTCACAATGATCCAAGTCTTCATCTCTGAGTTCATCTTGTTCTGTGGTTGCTGCAGAAAAATAGACGACACTTCATCAAAACATCCTGATTCAATGATCCAGGTAGAAAAATCCAACAAAGTGAAGTCAGGTCCTCGGGACAATTTCTTTTTGTTGACGTGTTTCGTCTTTTATCCAAAGGACTTCATCAGTCCGAGGAGCTGCAACAAACTCAGTCTTATAAACAGTACCTTCCCAGATTGGGCTGACCAGTTTGAGTACTGAGTGTCTGAGTACCATCATGGTTGGACCACTATGTGAAGGTGATCTTTATAAAGACTGTGTTTGTTGTGGCTCCTCGGACTGATGAAGTCCTTTGGATGAAAAATGAAACGTTTCAACAAAAAGAAACCTGACTTAACTTTGTTGGAAACAATCAAAATGTATTTTTATAGAATTTCTACCAAGTTTCCTCAAAGCTCTGAGGTCTACTCACATCTGTGGTGGACACTTGATGGTTCCTCGTCTCTCTGACCTTCAGTCTAACAGCAGCAGTAGTTGAGTTGGACTTTTGATCCTGATGAAGCAGACAGAAAGCCCCTGATCTTGAATCTTGACCCCCCTTATCATCAGAGACAGGTCTCCATGTGAGGACCAGTTCTGGTACACAGACAGTCTGTCATCATCGGTGCTGGAGCCATCAGAACCAGAGTTCTGCTCCAAGTGATCTGTTCCGTGTTCCTCTACAGAGAGACCAGATGAATCTGGTCTCTCTGTAGAGGAACACGGGGGGGTGACAGTTTCAGCCTCAGAGTGCGACACTTCATGAGGTACAAGCACCTGCAGCCGGACTGGTTCCTCTCTGATCCACTGCTGCAGCTCATAGACTCTGCTGTCGGTGTAAAGAGTGCGACTGAAGACCATCTTTCTACAAGTTTCTACCATCCGGTCTCTGTACTCTTCAGACGG
The DNA here is from genome assembly GCA_038048925.1 of Garcialebias charrua. NCBI lineage: Eukaryota > Metazoa > Chordata > Actinopteri > Cyprinodontiformes > Rivulidae > Garcialebias > Garcialebias charrua. The sequence continues at coordinate 12,899 of JBBPBX010065191.1, read as the reverse complement.
TCTTCATACTCCACCTTTGTATTCAGCCACAGTTCAGGAACCGTCCTCTCCCAAGTTGCGTTCCAAAGTTCCCGAGTCATCGCCCTCGCAGCTGAAAGGAAATATAAACAGATCATAAGGAAAGAGAAAGATAAAACTACAACTGCAGGACTGCACAAAACCACCATGTCGGCTTCAACCAGCAGTCCTTGGATTCGTTCCACATCTGGTCCTGCTGCAGATGTGCTGCCTCTGATCATAACATGGATCCCTTCATGGACAGGCAGAGCCCTGAGTTGTTGCCTCTACTGGATTCTGACACTGATACACCTGCTAAACCAGATGAAAAGAAACTGAAAGGTGACTTATTTCTCTCTCAGTTGCAAGATAATCTCACTAAAATAATCAATGACCGCTCTGATAAGCTAGAAAATATGGTCAATTATAATACCATTAGAACAAGCGCTCTATACAAAAACAACTGGACTTTATTTGTTACAGAAAACGTTTCACCCTCTATCCAAAGCTTTTTCAATTCAAAGGAGCAGCCTGTGTGACAGTGAAGTTATAAACAGGCTGACATGCCACACACCAACCTATGTAAATTGCAGTCTGTAAGTTTTCTAAAAATATATTTTTAACATATTTATTCACTCTGTCACTATCTCCTGACAGACTGATGTTAGACAAAGTAATCTCTGAAAAAAACTATAGTCCCCTTGCTTCTCCAGGTGTTACTAAAAGCATTTCTAAAAAGCCACAGTGACCCGCCGTTAACCAGCCAATAAAAACAGAGTTTTTAACCAGCCAATAAAAACAGAGTTTTTAACCAGCCAATAAAAACAGAGCTTCTCACTTCTCACGCTCCTAACCCACGCCCCCGCCTGTCCCAGCCCCAGCGGCCGCGCACGTTCTCGTTCAAAGGATTGCAAAGCGATGCAGGACTGTTTTGTATGTGACACAAATGTATTAAATTCCCCTTCTTCATCCCTGATCTGGACTTTTCTTTTGTTTTTTTGCCAAAAGTCAAGTGATCGCTTCCTCCTCCGCTGACTCCATGACTGAAATGATGAGAAATGAATGAATTTGTCACGAGCGAATTAAACTCTGGTTCAACGTGGCTGCGTGAGGCTCTGCAGATTTGCTGGTGTTCTGGTGTGCTGGACCAGCGCTCCATGTTTTTATTTTATTTTTAGAACGTTTTATTAACATATAAACACAGAATATCGCAGCGGCTGCGACAGGACATGCAGTGGAGGCGGAGCTAAGGAGGCTGAGCTGAATTTCAGCGAGAGCAAGGGGGAGGGACCAGAATGCTTTCCCTGTTGAAATATTTTCTAAGTCCTGCGTTCTACTAGCCTGGTAAAAACCAGACCCTTGTCCTTCACTTTGCTTGGTACTAGGGTCTGGGACTTCTCCCATAGACAACGATTTCTCCAGTAGATTTTTGACCGGACCAATCAGAGAACAGAAGGGGCGGAGTTTTTGGCCCCTAACCCACGCCCCCACCTGTCCCAGCGCAGCCAGCGAGCATTCGCATGTTCTCATTCAAAGCGATGCAAAGCGATGCAGGACTGTTTTATATGTGACACAAATGTATTAAATTCCCCTTCTTAATCCCTTATCTGGAGTTTTCTTTTGTTTTTTTGCCAAAAGTCAAGTGATCGCTCCCTCCTCCCTTCCCCTCCTCTCCCTCCTCCTCTCCCTCCGCTGTCGCTGCCGCTGCATATTCTGTGTTTATATGTTAATAAAACTTTCTAAAAAAATAAAATAAAACCATGGATCGCTGGTCCAGCACACCAGAAGACCAGAAAATCTGATGGGACTCGGGCAGCAACGTAAAACCCGAGTTTAATTCTCTCGTGACAACCTGAGGCATTTCCTCATAGCGGAGGGAGAGGAGGAGAGGAGGAGGAGGGAGCGATCACTTGACTTTTGGCAAAAAAACAAAAGAAAACTCCAGATAAGGGATTAAGAAGGGGAATTTAATACATTTGTGTCACATATAAAACAGTCCTGCATCGCTTTGCATCGCTTTGAATGAGAACATGCGGCTGCTCGCTGGCTGCGCGCTGGGACAGGTGGGGGCGTGGGTTAGGGGCCAAAAACTCCGCCCCTTCTGTTCTCTGATTGGTCCGGTCAAAAATCTACCGGAGAAATCGTTGTCTATGGGAGAAGTCCCAGACTCTAGTACGAAGCAAAGTGAAGGACAACGGTCTGGTTTTAACCAGGCTAGCGTTCTACAGAAACTTACAGACTGCAGCTTTAAAGCCATTTAGAGAAGTCAAGGTCAAGAGCTTCAAATCTTTTTGTAAGATATACCATGAAATACGATATGATATACCATGATATATGATATACCATGCTGATCTGTTTTCTTGTTGCTGTGTTCATCTGTGTTCATCTGTGACCATCTGCTCATACAAACTCATGTTCGTGCTGCTGTTTATTCCCACTATATTAGGCTTAGTGTATTACTAGTTGATGTTTTTCTTAGTTAATTCTAGATGTTATTACTGTTTTTCTCTTTCATTTGTTGTTGGATGTAACTGGGACCTCGTGTACATAATCTCGTTTTCATCATCTCATGTACCACATGCGGTGCAAATGACAATAAAGACTCTCTGACTCTGACTCTGACTCTCTGAAAATGTGAACATCTTGAAAAACTAACCGAGTCCAGTTCAGGAACCTGCAGAGTCCAGCTCTGATACCTCTCAGCTGATCCAGTTGGGTTATTTTGGGGCTCAGCTGTTGGTACCATCAGCAGACACCCCCCCTGTCCTTCCTCGCCTGGTTCTCCTCTTCACCTCCTTCAGCGCTCTGATCCGGTAAGACTCTCTGATCTCTCATTTTATTTGACTGAACTTTTGTTTTCATCATTTCAATGTTTTCCTCGAGTCGACTGGACTCAACACACGAATCGTTTCAAGCTGAAACCTGCAGAGAACAGATCACGTGACCTGCTGGAACATATGGTGTGATTCTGACAAGTGTTGCTCAGCAAGTTGCTCCGGCCTCTGACACTGTGACTGAACTCACACACAATTCATATTTGACTGAAACTACACTCAGATTGTGTGACTTACTGAGTGTGTAGGAGCCGAGGGAAGAGCTGTAGCTAAAAGTCTTGTTTGTTTGTTTGTTTGTTTGTTTGTTTGTTTGTTTGTTTGTTTGTTTGTTCAGACAGTTTGTTTGTTTGTTTGTTTGTTTGTTCAGACTGTTTGTTTGTTTGTTCAGACAGTTTGTTTGTTTGTTTGTTTGTTTGTTTGTTTGTTTGTTCAGGCTGTTTGTTTGTTTGTTTGTTTGTTTGTTTGTTTGTTCGTTCAGACTGTTAGTTTGTTTGTTCAGACTGTTTGTTTGCTTGTTCAGACTGTTTGTTTGTTTGTTTGTTCAGACAGTTTGTTTGTTTGTTTGTTTGTTTGTTTGTTTGTTTGTTTGTTCAGACTGTTTGTTTGTTTGTTCAGACTGTTTGTTTGTTTGTTCAGACTGTTTGTTTGTTTGTTCAGATAGTTTGTTTGTTTGTTCAGACTGTTTGTTTGTTTGTTTGTTTGTTCAGACAGTTTGTTTGTTTGTTTGTTTGTTTGTTTGTTTGTTTGTTTGTTCAGACTGTTTGTTTGTTTGTTCAGATAGTTTGTTTGTTTGTTCAGACTGTTTGTTTGTTTGTTTGTTTGTTCATTCAGACTGTTAGTTTGTTTGTTCAGACTGTTTGTTTGCTTGTTCAGACTGTTAGTTTGTTCAGACTGTTAGTTTGTTCAGACTGTTTGTTTGCTTGTTCAGACTGTTTGTTTGTTCAGACTGTTTGTTTGTTCAGACTGTTTGTTTGTTCAGACTGTTTGTTTGTTCAGACTGTTTGTTCAGACTGTTTGTTTGTTTGTTTGTTTGTTTGTTTGTTTGTTCAGACTGTTTGTTTGTTAGTTTGTTCAGACTGTTTGTTTGTTTGTTTGTTTGTTTGTTTGTTCAGACTGTTTGTTTGTGTGTTTGTTTGTTTGTTCAGACTGTTTGTTTGTTTGTTTGTTCAGACTGTTTGTTTGTTTGTTTGTTTGTTTGTTCAGACTGTTTGTTTGTTTGTTTGTTCAGACTGTTTGTTTGTTTGTTCAGACTGTATGTTTGTTTGTTTGTTTGTTTGTTTGTTTGTTCAGACTGTTTGTTTGTTTGTTTGTTTGTTTGTTTGTTTGTTTGTTTGTTTGTTCAGACTGTTTGTTTGTTTGTTTGTTTGTTTGTTTGTTCAGACTGTTTGTTTGTTTGTTTGTTCAGACTGTTTGTTTGTTTGCTTGTTTGTTTGTTTGTTTGTTCAGACTGTTTGAGCAGTCACATTGTATAACTTTATATTTTGTGTACTAGCTGCCTCCATCTTTCTGTAAAACTCTTTGAGTTGGATTTAAAGAAGCGTTGCAGATGTTTGCATCAGTTTGTTTACTGTTGATTTGTTGTCTGAGTCAGCGCTCGCTGCAGCTCAGCTCCATGTTCACACTTTGTAACAACCACCATGGTGTAAACAACCAACATGTTTACTTGTTTATCTGGTAATTATGTTAAATTCGGTGGGAGGAGCTCTGATTGGCTGTGTAATGTTGAGGGCGGAACCTAACGACAGAGGTCAGAGGTCAGAGCAGTGGTAGTCACTGACCTGAAGCAGGTAAACATCAGCTGAAACTTGTCTTGTCTGTGAGCAGCTTCAACAGGAAGTCTGACCATATTTGGAAGTCCTGAGAATAGCCACGCTCTGACAGGTGCAACTCACCGATAATTTTAGATGTGACCAATGAAATAACTGGAGCAGAAGTCACGCTGCCTCCGAGCCAAGCAGCTGGACTGAGGACAACAGACTCTTATTCTGAAGGGTTTCCATGAGCTTTGTTCTGAAACTCCAGGTTCAGCGCATTTCCTGTTTCCTGCTCTGACTGAATCCTGCAGAACATCAGAGTCCACATGAAGGCTCTGTGGGGCGGCCATGATGGAAGAACAGCATGCTGGGTAGACCCAGAAGCTGCTGAGTCACTGGTTGTCATGGAGATTCCCGCCTTTTCTGCAGAACAGAAAGGGGAGGGGCAACACCCAGCAGCACTTTAGGCAGAACAACAGAGTAAAAAGTAAGCCTCAGACAGTCTGTGTGAAAACTGGAAGAACTTGTTGACCCGTGAGCAGCAGAAGGTTCTGGTGGTCCCATTGGTTCTGTTTGATGGAGTAGATATGACAAGTTAAAGGTCAGACACAGGAGGTCAACGGGAGTTTGACCTCTGACCTCTGACAGGACACATCAGTCCCACAGCAGAGACACTGAGGGGACAGAGACAAAGACTGAAGACAGGCGGGGACGTTTGTGAAATAAGATGAGTTTGTGAGGACCGGGTCGAACTCCCATTTAAACTGAACACCGTGCACGTCTCTGTGGGGGGCGTGCACGGCTCTGTGGGGGGCATGTTTTACAGACTCTTGCTCGTTCTGTTCCCATCATGGTGATGGAGTTCAGGCGGAGCCTTCATGACGTCATGACACAAATTATATTTTAATTCATTTAATTTATTATTATTATATTTTATATTTTAATTCATTTAATTTATTATTATTATATTTTAATTAATTTAATTTATCATTAATATATTTTATAGTTAAATTAATTTAATTTATTATTATTATTATTATTAGGTCACCAAAACGGATCCTCTCAACACCTTGGCTGCGCCTAGAAATTCTGTCCATAAAAGTTATGAACAGAATCGGTGACAAAGGGCAACCTTGGCGGAGTCCAACTCTCACCGGAAACGAGCCTGACTTACTGCCGGCAATGCGGACCAAGCTCTGACACCGGTCGTACAGGGACCTAACAGCCCTTATCAAAGGGCCTGGTACCCCATACTCCCGGAGTACCCCCCACAGAACCCCCCGATTCTGTTCATAACTTTTATGGACAGAATTTCTAGGCGCAGCCAAGGTGTTGAGAGGATCCGTTTTGGTGACCTTAGAATCACTTCTCTGTTTTTTGCAGATGATGTGGTCCTACTGGCTTCATCAGTTCGTGATTTACAACTTTCACTGGAGCGGTTTGCAGCCGAGTGTGATGCGGCCGGGATGAGGATCAGTTCCTCCAAATCCGAGGCCATGGTCTTGAGCCGGAAAAGGGTAGCATGCCCTCTCCGGGTCGGGGAGGAGGTCCTGCCCCAAGTGGAGGAGTTTAAGTATCTCGGGATCTTGTTCACGAATGAGGGAAAACTGGAGCGTGAGATCGATAGGCGGATAGGTGCAGCGTCCGCAGTGAAGCGGGCGCTGTACCGGTCTGTCGTGGTGAAGAGAGAGCTGAGTCAAAAGGCAAAGCTCTCAATTTACCGATCGATCTACGTTCCCACCCTCATCTATGGTCATGAGCTTTGGGTTATGACCGAAAGAACAAGATCTCGGATACAAGCGGCTGAAATGAGTTTTCTCCGCAGGGTGTCTGGACTCTCCCTTAGAGATAGGGTGAGAAGCTCAGTCATCCGGGAGGGACTCGGAGTAGAGCCGCTGCTTCTCCACATCGAGAGGAGCCAGTTGAGGTGGCTCGGGCATCTGGTTAGGATGCCTCCTGGACGCCTCCCTGGTGAGGTGTTCCGGGCATGTCCCACCGGGAGGAGACCCAGAGGAAGACCCAGGACGCGCTGGAGGGACTATGTTTCTCGGCTGGCCTGGGAACGCCTTGGGATTCCCCCGGAGGAGCTGCTCCAAGTGGCTGGGGAGAGGGAAGTCTGGGCCTCCCTACTTAGGCTGCTACCCCCGCGACCCGACCCCGGATAAGTGGAAGACAATGGATGGATGGATGGATTATTATTATTATATTTTAATTCATTTAATTTATTATTATTATTATATTTTAATTCATTTAATTTATTATTATTATATTTTATATTTCAATTCATTTAATTTATTATTATTATATTTTATATTTTAATTCATTTAATTTATCATTAATATATTTTATAGTTTAATTCATTTAATTTATCATCATTTTTATATTTTAATTCATTTAATTTATTATATTATTATATTTTAATTCATTTAATTTATTATATTATTATATTTTATATTTTAATTCATTTATTTTATTATTATTATATTTTATATTTTAGTTCATTTAATTTATTATTTTTATATTTTATGGATTTGGATCAAAGCTGAAGAATCAATGGAATCAGTAAAAATCAATAAATCGACAGTTTGTGAAGATGAACGTGTCGTCAGTAAACTGTTCACGTCTTCTCCGTCAGCTCCTCAGGATGGAGACGTCTGTGAAAGCAGCTGAGTTGTTGGTGCCCCCCAGGCCGGATGAGGCTCCGCCCCTGGAGGGTGGTGCAGCAGCTACTTGCTCCTCCCCCTCTTCCTCCTCCAACCCCATGCAGGAGTTCAGCCGGCGGCTGGAGGACATCATCAGGACACACAGCTCAGCAGACAGCATGCTGGACAAACTGTGTGTGTGTGTGTGTGTGTGTGTGTGGGGGGGGGGTGTCTCATTAAAATACACACAAACCGTTTTGTGTCATATTACCTGAACAGAGCACGGCCGACTTGGAGCTGAAGGAAGAGGTCAAAGGTCACGTCATCGCTGTGGAAACAGGTGAGGCTGACAGGAAGTGACATCACAGACTAGTTTTTCTGAACTCATTAGAAACAGCTCAGACTGAAGTGGAGGAGCTCAGCGACTCTCAGCTACCACCAATCCAGACTCCAGCAGCTGAGCGGCAACCATTTTGTGTTGGCTGAGGTCAGTGAGCTGTGACGGCCATCTTGAATGAGAGTTCAAAAGTGAGTCGGCTGTAGACAAACAGCCAAAGATATCGAGATCTGTTCAGGGCTTCAAGAGATATTTTACTAACAGACACAAACTTCTCTGATCAGTTAATAATTCAATAAAAATCTTGTTTTGCTACTCGTGGTGAAGATCTAGAACGTCTCAGACAAAACGTTTTGTTTTGGAAGTTCTCCAAACCAAAATGGACGAACCAGAAAGTGACACTGAGACATGGTGGTGGGTGAACCCCTCAAAGATCTGTCCTCTCCACAGACATCTGTCTCATCAAGCAGAACCTGAAGGCCTTCTCGTCTCCTGAGGAGAACCTGGAGGAACTGATCAGGAAACACGCCGACCTGGTGAGAACGTCCTCAGCCCCTCAGAGGACCCGCCCCCTTCAGGTGTGTAACGCTGAACTGTTTCCAGGTGGCGCTGCGGCGTGGCGAAGAGCAGAACCTCAAGGTCCTGCAGCAGAAGGTCTCCATCCTGCAGGAGGAACGTCAGCTGCTCCAGGCCGAGCGTCGCAGCAGCGCCGCAGCTCGCAGCAAACTGGAGAGTCTGTGCAGAGAACTGCAGGAGCATTACAGCACGCTC
>JBBPBX010065189.1:0-20028 GCA_038048925.1 Garcialebias charrua | reverse complement strand
ACCAGAAACATATTGGATATGTGGCAGATACGTAAACTTGCATACTGTTGTATCTCCCCAGATATTAGGCCTTTTTGTATGGGTTTAACGGGCCCCGAATGGGTTTTCAGTGGGAACCAGATGGTAATGCCTTAGTCCTAAAGGAACAATTGGGACTTTCTCAACTAAGCAGAAGTGAACAAAATAAGATGAAAAATGTCTTTTGGTCAAGGTTCTTTAAAGGCTAATGTGAATTATTGTCAGTATTACTTTTTACCTCTGCTGAGTAAACATTTATTATGTGAATAGAATAGAACTTATTTAACAAAAAACTCAAACATAAAACATGCCCAAAACAAACTACTGTACAATAAATGCTCTTTTAAACAAAGAAATTTTAATGTTTTGCATAGTGTTGTTCAACATCTACAAAATTATTCAAGACAGCATTTCTGAAAATAATTTAAATTAGTTTTTACTTAAAAAAAAAGACAAACACACACACCGGTTTGTTAGTTTTATATAGTCCCTCGTTTATCACAGGTGTTTGGGACCATGAGGTGCGCTGGACCATGCATATTGCTGGTGGGAACACGCCCACTAGCGATAAGTGAAAAACAGCAAAGTAGGATAGTTCAAGTTCAGTCAACTTTTGTCATGACACGTACCAGGTTGCAATCACACTCATCACCTGTTACTCCCAAACTCCCTTCTTAAATAAACAATTTAAATTTTAATACTACTATATATACAATATTTTACATAAACAACACATGCTGTATGGATTGTTTATTTAAAATATTGTATACAGTATGTAAATTTAAATTGTTTAGGAGGGAGTTTGGGAGTAACAGTATATATATATATATATATATATATATATATATATATATACAATATTTTACATAAACAACACATGCTGTATGGATTGTTTATTTAAAATATTGTATACAGTATGTAAATTTAAATTGTTTAGGAGGGAGTTTGGGAGTAACAGTATATATATATATATATATATATACGGAAAATATCCTATACTAGGATTTTTCATGTATGGGTATCCAGACAATATCCAATACTAGGATCTGTCAGATGTGTATCTGGAAAATATCCAATACTTGGATTTAATATGTATGGATATCCAGAAAATATCCAATATTAGGATCTATCACAGATGTGTATACGGAAATTATCCAAATGCTAGGATTTTTTATGTATAGGTATCCAAAAAATATCCTATATGAGGATCTGTCAGATGTGTATCCGGAAAATGTCAAATACTACGATTTACTATGTATGGGTATCCAGAAAATATCGAACATTAGGATCTATCACAGATGTGTATCCGGAAAGTATCCAAATGCTAGGATTTTTTATGTATGGGTATCCAGACAATATCCAATACTAGGATCTGTCAGATGTGTATCCGGAAATATCCATATGCTAGGATTTATTATGTATGGGTATCCAGAAAATATCCTATATGAGGATCTGTCAGATGGGTATCCAGAAAATATCCAACATTAGGATCTATCACAGATGTGTATCCGGAAAATATCCAATGCTAGGATTTATTATGTATGGGTATCCAGAAAATATCCTATATGAGGATCTGTCAGATGGGTATCCAGAAAATATCCAACATTAGGATCTATCACAGATGTGTATCCGGAAAATATCCAATGCTAGGATTTATTATGTATGGGTATCCAGAAAATATCCTATATGAGGATCTGTCAGATGGGTATCCAAAAAATATCCAACATTAGGATCTATCACAGATGTGTATCCGGAAAATATCCAATGCTAGGATTTATTATGTATGGATATCCAGAAAATATGCAATATGAGGATCTGCCAGATGTGTATCCGGAAAATATACAATAATAGGATTTATTATGTATGGGTATCCAGAAAATATCAAATACTAGGATCTATCACAGATGTGTATCCCGAAAATATCCAATACTAGGATTTATTATGTATGAGTATCCACAAAATATCCAATACTAGGATCTATCACAGATTTGTATCTGGAAAATATCCAATGCTAGGATTTATTATGTTTGGGTATCCAAAAATATACAATACTAGGATCTATCACAGATACGTATATGGAAAATATCCAATAGTAGGATCTTTCACATATAGGTATCCAAAAAATATCCAATAGTAGGATCTTTCTCATATAGGTATCCAGAAAATATCCAATACTAGGATATCTCAAGTATGGGTATACATAAAATATTCTATACTAGGATCTATAGCAGATGTGTATCCAGAAAATATCCTATACTTGGATTGATCATGTATGAGTATCCAGAAAATATCCAGTGCTAGGATCTATCACGGATGGGTATACATGGGATATCCTGTACTAGGATCTGTTAAAGATGAGATCTTCCCGTATATCACCGGAAACATACTGGATATGTGGCAGATACATAGACTTGCATACTGTTGTATCTCCCCGGATATTAGGCCTTTTAGTGCAGTGTGAACCTTTCCCAAAGAGCTGGGGTACGTTTGGTCAAGAGCTAACGACCTTCGTCTTCAGTTAAGGACTGATAATCTGCTGTTATGAGTCCACTTCGAACGAGCGTAAGCTCAAAAACTTTGTTTATTCCTTCCTGGAATAAGTTATCTTGAGCCAAAAAACCACGACTGCCACGGCTTCTGCCGACGAAAGCAAGTATCACCGACACCGACAAGGTAAACACGTGTGGAGTCCAGCTTGGACTTGCGGGACCGACGACTCGTCAGTTCAAGGCTGATCACAGCTCTTTACCAGAACCAAGGCGGACGTCTTAAGGTAAAGGAGCAGCTGTTTGCTTGCTGGAGGTGTGATGATATCTTAGCTGGACGCGTATGGAAGAGTGTCATCTGGTTTCATAAATGCAAGATAAACTTCCTCTCTTAACCTCCCAATTCTTCTTAAATCTTTCCTCCTCTCCTTTCCCTCAATCTAAGCTGGAAACTATTTTAAGCTGAAGAGCCCACAGACTAAATATGTTAACATCCAGTATTGAAGTCTGTTGTGTTGAATTTAAGTGTGCTGACGTTTTAAATTACAAGAAAGTGAAATCCTGTCAATCAAGTGTAATGGTGTTAATTTAGTTGATTCATTTTAAATAAATGATAGTGTCTCTTTGACATATCAAGCTAAGTTAACGTGTCCATTGTCACTCTATGGCTTCTGTTTTATTTATCCATCATAAAGATCACAGAAATATTGGGTAAACTGAAAAAGAAAAGAATCCGTGAAATTACTATTCAATCTGAATAAGTAAATTAATTCAGGTAAAGAGGTCAGTATTAATATTGACCTCCTCATAATCCCTTACATCTGGTGGCCCGTACGGGGAACGAACCCGCGACCTTGGCGTTATCAGCAGTCGGTCATTACCTGTTTATCGTTGGGGTCTAGGAATGAACAAAAAAGCTTTCCGCTTTTCGTTAGACCCCAACGATAAACAGGTAATGACCGCCAAAGGGATCATTGACCTGAAACTAATCTGGAACCAACGAGAACTGGATCACCCGTTCCTCGTAGTCCCGAACTTACCACATGCAACCTACATAGGCTCCGACATTTTGGTAAGATTAGGTGTCCGAGTGGACATCAACAACAATGCACTGTGGTCACTAGATACAGCCACAAAGGACTCTCCTGTGTTAACCACAGAGAACCTTAAGGCTGGACAGACCATACCAGAGGTCTGCCAGGTTGCTAACAGCCATAACACTGTGGTACCACCTCAGGTTATGAACAAGCCAGTGATGATTCACATCATGAAAGGACAAGCTATTAGCACAAAACAGGCATACTTTCAACCATCTCCTATGTTTTTCAACTTGGGACTGTCCATGGAGGCCACATGCCAAGTGACCCTCGACGGCAGAACCACGACTGTTGCTGTGTGCAACACAAGCACAGAAGAGGTGCCGATCCCAAAAAACACACAGCTAGGATGGTTGATCTCTACTGATTTTCACGATTTTGAACTGAGCATTCCATTTCTGGGAGGACTCCCAGAAAACTTGATCCCGAGTCATCACACGGGGCAAGTCTTGTTCACAAAACCAACACAGGCCATAGCTCTCTTCTCCCCCACTGAGTCCGACCAGGACATTGTCCACAGGTTCGGTTTCAACCAAGGAGACAGTCTAGGCCCTCAAACTTACAGTGCACTACCTGTGGACAGGTTTTACGACACTGAAGGGGACTCACTGGAGCTCCCCACAGAACATGAATCCCTCTCCATTGCTTCACAGATTGACCAGGTGGTCGCTCAAGCCGACGCCCTGGAAACTGATGAAGACAGGGACAAACTTCGCAAAGTTCTGCTAAAATATGAAAAATCATTCTCAACTGACTCGATGGATTGTGGGTTGACCACGCTCCACACAGTGAGCATCCCAACCCCGCCTGATGCTCCACCTGCATTTGTCAGACAATACAAGATTCCTCTGGCAGCACATCAACCTATCAGGGAAATCATTAATGACCTGTTAGGAAAAGGTATCATCCGATACTGTAACAGCACTTACTCTGCGCCTTTATGGCCGGTGTTAAAACCAAATGGTAAGTGGAGACTCACTATAGACTACAGAAAGCTAAACAAACAAGTCCCCTTATCACGGTGGCCGATGACCCAGCTCCAACAGGAACTGCCCAAGGTCACCAATGGTAAGTACTTCTCGACCCTCGACGTCGCCTCTGGTTTTTGGACCATCCCTGTGCGTGCCGAGGACCAATACAAACTAGCTTTCACCTTCGGTGGCCGACAATACACTTTTACCAGGTGTCCCTTTGGCTACGCTAACTCTCCTGCGGAGTTCAACATCTTCTTGAACAAAGCATGTCCGGACGCCCATGAGCGTGGGACACTGATCTACGTGGACGATGTCCTTCTGAGGCAGCCAACACTGGACTCACATTTGGCTGAGATCGACCACGTTCTGAATCAGCTGACAACTGCTGGTGCTAAAATATCACTGTCTAAATGTCAGTGGTGCAGAACCAAGGTGGACTACGTTGGCCTACTCGTAGGTCCAGACGGAGTACAACCACAGTTGACTCGCACCCAAGGCCTTGACAATCTCAAAGTCCCCACCAATCTCAAAGAACTACAAAGTTTTCTTGGCGTGTGTAACTACTCGAACCAGTTCATAGAAAACTATGCAGACCTTGCAAAGCCACTGACTGAACTCCTAAAGAAAGACGTTCCATTTGTCTGGACTGACAAACAGCAACAGGCAATGGAAGCTCTTATAAACAGGATCAAGTCAGCCCCATGTTTAGTCTACCCAGACTACAACAAAGAGTTTTACTTGGAAGTGGGCTTCTCAGCTCATTGCATAAGTGCAGGTCTGTACCAAATACACGACAGAGACAAACGTGTAGTAGCCTACGCCAGCAAAACGATGGCAGGCCCCGAGTTGAGATTCTCAGACTGTGAGAAAGCTCTACTGACCACAGTGTGGGCAGTAAAACATTTCTCCAGCTACATTGGTGGACAGAAAATCATTGTGGAAACACAACACCAGCCAGTGACATTCCTGAACAGCCAACGCATCAGAGATGGTGTGGTAACAAACTCACGTGTTGCAACGTGGCTCATGGCGCTTCAAAGTTTTAACCTAGACATACGTTATGGTCAAAACAAGAAGTCACATCTGGGGACAGACTTGGCACTCTGCCAAAAGTGTACACAAGATGTACCAGCGACCCAGCCGTTGGCTGAGGTAAAAACCCCAGTAACTGAAGACCCGAATCACCACTTCTTTGATGACAATATCTGCAAAGATATGACAACATTGTACGTGGATGGATCTTCATTCCTCCGCGACAAAATCTGTAGGGCAGGTGTTGGAGGGGTCCTCCTCCAAGACCAAGAACAGATTACCTTCAGCTACAAATTAGGCTCCCAGACTTCTCAGTACGCTGAGATTGCAGGAATCCTAATAGCTCTCCAGATGGTAGTAGGACGCTCCATCAAGACGCTAGTCATCTGCACTGACTCTAACTATGCTCGTTTGAGTTTCGCTTGTCACCTCGCTGTGTGGAAACAGAACGGTTTCCTAACAAGCGACAGAAAAGTGGTCAAACACAAAGAGCTTTTCATAGCGTGTGATCACTTGGTGACATCACACGACTTACAGATCTACTGGAAGAAAGTTCCAGGACATTCTAGAGTCCCAGGCGATGACAAGCACTACAATGACATTGCAGATTCCTTAGCCAAAGAAGGAGCCGACGAAGGTCCTCTATGGTCCTTCGACTCCTCCTGGTTGATCAAGACTCTGTCAACACAACCTGCTGTTGAGGTTATGGCAGTCACACGTGCACAGGCCGCGGACAAACCTGCTGACAACGCAGTCTCCGTACGACCCGCACTGACTGACCCTGACATCATCCAACTACAGAAGTCGGACCCTGCTATCAACTCCATGATACTGTACCTGATTGATCCAGACAAAAACACTCCGTCTAAAGACGAACTGGATACCGATCCAGACCTTAAAGTCCTTTATCAGCTGCGCAAACAGCTAAAACTAATCAAGGGCATCCTAACTTTCGCTCATGGACCAACGTCCTCACCTGTGTTCGTGGTTCCCCATGACCCAGTGGCGTACTCTCCAGGCCTGCAAGGCCTTCAGAGAAGGCCTTAAAATTATTTAAAATTAAAAGTAAAAATTAAAATTAAATTAAAATTAAAAATTATTATTATTATTTTTATTATATTTTGTCCATGAATACGTATTACATAATTCCAAATTGTCTGTCCACTTCCTTTCATTGCTTTTCCCCTGGTTTTGCTGCATCCAGATGTGTATTTTCATATTTATTATTGAACCAATCACATTTCAGCCACTATTGTTGCTAGGTAGATTAGAAGCCTTCACTCGGAGCTCTTGTACCCATGTAGCACTGTCGACCAAGCTGTTGCTCCAACCAATCAGATTTTGAGCTAATGTCTATGGCCGAGACCAAAAGCCTTCTAGCTTCTGAAAACGTCAGCGTATTCACACGCTTTGATTGGATAGTCAATGTGTGACGTCACGTCCGCCGGCGGAAGCTAAAAACAAAAAACTGGCTAATGGCTAATCGGGCTGTCCGGTAAAATAAGCTTTTTCGCTATTTTTTTTTTTAGAATCTAAGTAGTTTTAACAGTTTTGCAATGGTCCAATCTTGCTGTGCTATTGGATGTAATGTCCGGTCACACGACCGGAAAGGTAAAAAAAATAGAAAACGGACTTTCTGTTTGCTGTTTCCTGCTGCACGAAGCAGCTCATGTGTTGGACGAAACAAAAAGGAGATGAATGGCAGGCTGGATATCAGGTGAGACGTCCTGTTACAACTTTCTCAGTGTCCCCAAATAACTTGTAGTTTGTTCCAGATATTCTGGTTAGTGTCTAAATTCGGTTTGTTGGTGTTGTGCCATACATTTTTGCCATGATTTTGTGTTTAGTTCAGATTTAGTTCATAGAAGTTGGTCAACCTAGTTTAGGTTGTGTTTATAATTTTGTATATAAACGTAGTCTGAGTGGACATCTGTGTTACTGTGAAATAAACTGTAGTGTTGTCACTTTTACTACTGATCTGGGTTCTGATATGTCCTGTTGAAGGCAAACATTCATATGAAATTAAATAAACTGCAGAAGATGAGCTTAGAAGCTGCAGATGATGAGAAATAGGGACCAGCAGCAAAGTTACAAATATGTCAGTTGTGTGAACAAAGAGGAGCAGAAATAAATCATCTGTTACATGAGAACAGGTCAGACTGTGCCTTATTTTCTGTTCAAGGGATTTGATTTGATTTATTTATTTATTCATTCATTTTATAATAAAATACACAATAATATACTGTACACATAAAAAGAAGAAAAAAAAAACACAAATATAAAATGAAAGGCAGCAGATTGAAGAAAAACATTCTTATTTTATCTGCCCCTTGGGATGGATGGATGGATGGATGGATGGATGTGCAGACAAGCTCATAACAAGCTGTGATCTTTTCTCAAATTACAGAGGCTCAAAAGACAGAGGCTTTGATATTAAAGACTGTGGGAGTCAAGGTCAAGGTTCTTCATTGTCATTCACATCACATGTTGTACGTGAGGTGGAACGAAACTGTGTACACAGGGTCCCAGTTCCAGCCAATAAAAGTATAAATGAATGATGTGCTGAAGTTAAAATCTCATCATTCACTAAAGGGAGGTGTCGACTTGATGCTAATGATGTTGAAAACACATGAGCACACCTTAGAATTAATGTGGAAAGAGTGACTGGTTGCATGAGAAACAAATACAAAATGTTACACAGAACTACAGAGAGTCAGAGTCAGAGAGTCTTTATTGTCATTTGCACCGCATGTGGTACATGTGATGAAATGAGATTATGTACACAGGGTCCCAGTTACATCCAACAACAAAATGCAAGAGAAAAACAGTAATAACATCTAGGATTAACTAAGGAAAACAACAACTAGAAATACACTAATCCCTAATGTAATAGAAAAACATCATTATAAACAGCAGCACGAACATGAGTCTGTATGAGCAGATGGTCACAGATGAACACAGCAACAAGAAAACATCAGCATGATGTGATATTTTGCAGTGATTATTCTTATTATTTATTTATTCATGAGTCTAACAGCCTCAGGGTAGAAGCTGTTCCTCAGTCTAGTGGTTCTACATTTGATGCTCCTCAACCTCCGTCCTGAGGGGAGTGGGGCAAAGAGTGAGTGTGCTGGGTGAGTGGGGTCTTTCATGATGCAGGTGGCTCTCTTCCTGCATCTGGAGGTGTAGATGTCTGTGATGGTGGGGAGACTGACTCCAACAGACTTTTGTGCAGCCTTCACCACTCTCTGCAAAGCTTTTCTTTTCTGCAGCTGTGCAGCCTCCATGCCACACGTTGATGCTGGAGCACAGGATGCTCTCCACTGCACACCTGTAGAAGGAGGTGAGAACTGGGCTGCTCAGACCAGCTCGTCTCAGCCGTCTGAGGAAGTAGAGTCTCTGATGACCTTTCTTGATCAGGCTGGTGGTGTTGTTGCTCCAGCTGAGGTTATCATTCAAGTGTACACCCAAGTATTTGTAGCTGGAGACCACTTCCACTGCAGATCCACTTATGTTCAGTGGGGTGTGGGTGTGTTTGTTCCTTCTGAAGTCCACAATCATCTCCTTTGTCTTCTTCACATTCATGTGAAGGTTATTCTCTTTGCACCAGCTCTCCAGGTGTTCCACCTCCTGCCTGTAGCTGGACTCATCATTGTTTGTGATGCATCCCACCACAGCTGTATCATCTGCAAACTTTACAATATGACAGCCTGGATGTGTGGCTGTACAATCATATGTGAGCAGAGTGAACAGGAGAGGGCTCAACACACATCCTTGAGGAGAGCCAGTGCTGAGGGTAATGGTGGAGGAGGAGAAGTTGTGGATCTTCACGGACTATGGTCTGTTTGTTAAGAAGTCTAAGACCCAGTTACAAAGGGAGGGGCTTAGTCCAAGTGTGGATAGTTTGTCCATCAGAGTTTGGGGGATCATGGTGTTGAAGGCAGATGTGAAGTCCACAGAGAGCATACGGACGTAGGAGTCTTTCTGTTCCAGGTGGGTGAGAGCAGTGTGGACCACAGAAGAGATTGCGTCCTCTGTTGATCGGTTCTCACGGTACGCATACTGATGAGGGTTCTCTTGATGTTGACGGTTGTCTTGATATGGGCCATGACCAGTTTCTCAAAGCATTTTGCGACTATCGGGGTGAGGGCCACCGGCCGATAGTCATTCAGACCAGTCACTGTGGAGCTTTTTGGGACTGGGATGATAGTTAACACCAGTTAACTATACTGGTGCTTACATGTGAAAGTGAAGAGTTGACACTTCTTCAGTTCAGATTGTGTGTGCGTGCTGCAGTTTAGTGAACATGTGTTCTAGTGTGGTTGTAAATTTAATGCTAGGTACTTTTAACAGTTCCAAATACTAAAGTTATTGAGGGTTGGATTGATTCAGACGGAGCACTACTGAAGGCCTAGGTATGAAATGCACGGCCCGCCACTGCCATGACCAAAGGGGGGTGATGTTAGTTCATGCCCATGATCTCCCGTCCGCAGGACACAAAGGAGATAAAGCCACGCTGACGGCATTAAAACAAATTGCCTATTGGCCTGGAATGAAAAAGGATGTCAAGGACTACATTGAAGGGTGCGTGGTCTGTGGCCAGTTTCAGCCAACCAGACCACTTCACAGAGCACCACTGCAAAGCAGAGGCATTGCATTCCCATGGTCTGACCTCCAGATCGACTGGGTTGGACCACTCACTAAGAGCTCTAGAGGAAATAAATATTTTCTCACGGTAACCTGTGCATTTACCAAATGGGTAGAATGCCTACCAGCTCCTAACGACACAGCACAAACAACTGCTATGTTGTTAATGAATCATATATTCTCAAGGTTTGGACTTCCCCTTCGGGTGAACTCAGACCAAGGTACACACTTCACAGGTGAAGTGATGAAAGAACTGTGGAAGACGCTAGGCGTCAAGGCCAACTTTCATGTCGGCTACCACCCACAGGCTTCAGGCCAAGTCGAGAGAGCAAACAGAACTGTGGTGAGTATTTTGAAGAAATACGTGGCTGCAAATCACAAGGACTGGGATGTGAAACTCCCTCTGGTCCTCATGGCCATAAGAGCCACTCCACACACATCAACTGGCATCTCTCCCTTCGAGATGATGACCGGTCGACAAATGACTCTCCCTCTACACCTGTTGTACCAACCAGGCGACGCCGTCATGGCGACAGCCTACACTACACAACAATACATGAAAGATTTGAATGTACACCTCAGAAACACTTTTGCTTTCGCCCAGAAAAACCTGGAAAGGTCCGCTGAAGGACGCAAGGCGTACTATGACCAGAAGGCCTCTCACAATGAACTCCAAGTGGGAGACAGAGTCTGGTACTATACGTTCGCCCCAGCAACCGGGAAAGGAGAGTCCGGGACCGGAACTCTCGCCCGCAAACTAATGCCCAGGTGGACTGGACCTCATCTGATAACAGACAAAGTGTCCTCAGTCGTCTACGAAATCAAAATCAGCAAAGGCCGCAAAGAGCCAATTGCTAAATGGGTACATCGAAATCAGATCAAACCTTACAAGGCGTTCAATGACTCCACAAAAGACAAAGATCTCACAAACTCACCGACTTCATGGGATAATAAGGTCGTCCAAACACAAGTTAGTAAATAAACTAATCAGGTTTAAACTACCATATTTCCCACCCTATAAGTCGCATTGTCCAATTTGAACTTAGAAACGCTAAGCCTAAAACCCACAACAAAAAACTAACCTTAACAACCGTTTAAATCCACGAGATTTAATTTGACCTCGGTCATAAAGTTGAGACCTGTTTTTCTTGTGTGTTGCACTTTGGAATCTGACGACAAGAGTGTGTCGAAGCAGTGAAACGTTGTTTCCTTGTTGTTTAGTCATTACTGTTGTCATTAGTTGAGATATTGTTTGGTTCTGAACACTCCCAGCCAAAAAGGTTTTGTATTAACATTGGTTAATGAATGATATGGATTTAACTATGCCAACATGCAGTTCGTTTTGTTAAATCTCAATCGTCGAAGAGTCAATGTAGTTTAAAGCTACTCAAGGTACCATAAACTACACTGGTCTCACAATTTCTAAATTGAACCGATTCGATCGTTTCTATTCTAGATTGTCTATTCATTTTGATGAGTCTCGCCATAGACTTCAAAATTTATTAGGAATACCAAATCCTACGTCGTTCGTCTAAAAGACAACAGACATTTAGATCAAACTATATTTCATTTTTATTTTAGTTTAACCTAAACTAAGTAATGAATGGAGGAATAGTTTGGAATTAGAGGCCTTCGTTACAGAAGCCCTCCAAAATTTTATAGGTATAGATCCCTATATCTAATTTTACAGAATTGATCCACCCCTTAATTGGTAATTGTAGCTGATCTAAACCATGATAGCTTACATACCAGGTGCATATAGGTAGGCTTAATGTAAAATCCCAATCATAAGCCCACCTAAAAAACCACATAATTGCATGACACATAGAACCAGAGTGGCACTGACTGGAAACCAACCAGCCAACAACCTTCGATGTGGGGACCTGCAGCTCCAACGCTTGGTCTTCAACCTTCGTCCAAGGGTCGCCTCCTCTGCGTCAATCGAGGGATCCCCTCTACATGCTGATTATGAAAACAATTGTTGCTGATCAATCAACAAAACTAATCGTTGTGGAATTACTGCTGTGGAATTACCGCTGTGGATTATAAGACTTTGTTTTCCAAAGGATCACAGACTTTGTTTTCCAAGAGTTAACAGACTCAGTTTTCCAAGGGATTAAAAGCTTTTCGCAATGGGATTACCTCCGAACAGTATGGAATTCCAAAAACTTTATGGGATTATAATTTTGATTTTTCTTTTCCACTTGCTGGATTACTTCAAGATCAAAGACAGTTCAAGGTTTCCTTTCGTGTTGGACCCCATCCCCAAGGACTGGCGATGGCTTCCAAAAGGGGGGAGATGTAGTGGACCTACCCAGGGTCAAACTAAGGTTTTTGAACTGTCCAGTGATGACCTTTACTGACCTCTCAGTAAAGCAAGACATTTACCACAAAATCATTCCATTAGTTGTAATCTGAGAATATAGTCACCAAAAGAGACTATTTCTGTCTTTGATTTTAAGCTGATGTGATCAAAAGAATAACTTTTGTCATTTTCATGATATATGTTATATGCTGTTATTCTTTAAATGTGAAACATCAATGTGTCATTTCTGCAAGTGAAAAGGTGTCAAAGTTCAGCTAAAATGTCAAACTGACTTACACTGAAATTGTTTTTGTCGAGTTTCAGCTAAAACTCTCATCTAGCGTCTGAAAGTCTCTCACTCAGATACTTTTCCTAAACAATTTCCTTCTCTGCGCTGAATTTCACCTTGAATAGTGATAACAAGTGGACCAATGAAAAAGAGACAAGTTTCTCTCCTCTCTGTTTCCTTTTTAAGTTCTAAGCTGTTGCTGGAACGGTCAGAGTTTCTGGGAACTTCAAAGAGATGTGAACCTTTCCCAAAGAGCTGGGGTACGTTTGGTCAAGAGCTAACGACCTTCGTCTTCAGCTAAGGACTGATAACCTGCTGTTATGAGTCCACGTCGAATGAGCGTAAGCTCAAAACTTTGTTATTCCTTCCTGGAATAAGTTATCTTGAGCCAAAAAACCACGACTGCCACGGCTTCTGCCGACGAAAGCGAGTATCACCGACACCGACAAGGTAAACACGTGTGGAGTCCAGCTTGGACTTGCGGGACCGACGACTCGTCAGTCCAAGGCTGATCACAGCTCTTTACCAGAACCGAGGCGGACGTCTTAAGGTAAAGGAGCCGCTGTTTGCTTGCTGGAGGTGTGATGATATCTTAGCTGGACGCGTATGGAAGAGTGTCATCTGGTTTCATAAATGCAAGATAAACTTCCTCTCTTAACCTCCCAATTCTTCTTAAATCTTTCCTCCTCTCTTTTCCCTCAATTCTAAGCTGGAAACTATTTTAAGCTAAAGAGCCCACAGACTAAATATGTTAACATCCAGTATTGAAGTCTGTTGTGTTGAATTTAAGTGTGCTGACGTATTAAATTGAAAGAAAGTGAAATCATGTCAATCAAGTGTAATGGTGTTAATTTAGTTGATTCATTTTAAATAAATGATAGTGTCTCTTTGACATATCAAGCTAAGTTAACGTGTCCATTGTCACTCTATAGCTCTGTTTATTTATCCATCATAAAGATCACAGAAATATTGGGTAAACTGAAAAAGAAAAGAATCCGTGAAATTACTATTCAATCTGAATAAGTAGATTAATTAAGGCTAAAGAGGTCAGCTTAATACTGACCCCTGTTAAAATCCTTTAGTTACATCTGGGTGACACTATATGTGTTTAAAGACACAATATATGGTCTCCCTCATGTTCCCTTCAGAAGCTAATGAAAATCCATGGATGACAGACATACTGGTGGACAAACATAAGACTGTATTTAAAATAGATACAGGAGCTGATGTCACAGCTGTCCCAGAGACATGGTATTCTCAGCATCAATTAGGCAAATTAGATAAACCAAAGAAAATCCTACAGGGACCGGGAGGCACCGATTTGAAGGTGAAAGGCATGTTTACAGCAACTCTCAGTAACAACAGTGGTAGTACCAAGGAGGACATTTATGTTGTGAAGGACTTGTGTACATCACTGCTGAGTGGACGTGCTGCAATGGCATTAAAACTGGTTGCCAGAATAAACCAAATTAGTTTGGACTCCATTGAAGCTGTGAGGCAGGAGTTTCCAAAACTTTTCACAGGACTAGGACTGATGGAGGGTGAATATAACATTGTTCTGTCACCAGATGCGCAGCCTTTCTCCCTCTCAACGCCGAGGCGGATATCCCTGCCACTGCTGCCTAAAGTTAAAGAAGAGCTCAACCGTATGCAACGGGAAGGAGTCATCACCAAAGTGGAGGAGCCAACAGACTGGTGTGCGCCTATGGTGGTTGTCCCCAAGAGCTCGGGCAAGGTGAGAATATGCATTGATCTCACAGAACTGAATAAATATGTCATGAGAGAAAAACATCCTCTCCCAGCAGTAGAGCACACGCTCGGACAGCTGGCAGGAGCAAAAGTGTTTTCCAAATTGGATGCCAATGCTGGATTCTGGCAGATTCCACTATCGAGGAAGTCTTCACTGCTCACCACCTTCATCACACCTTTTGGCCGGTATTGCTACAATCGGCTCTGCTTTGGGATTTCATCAGCACCCGAGCACTTCCAGAAACGCATGTCACGGATTCTGGAGGGCCTGGATGGAGTCCTTTGTCAGATGGATGATGTCCTCATCTGGGGGACGACACAGCAGGAGCACGATGAAAGACTGAGGAAGGCACTGTTTCGACTCCAGGAGGCGAATGTAACACTAAATGACAAATGTGAGTTTTCTAAACGCAGAATAAAGTTCTTGGGACAAGTCATCGATGCATCAGGGGTCAGTCCAGACCCGGATAAAGTCAGCGCTATCAGAGCCATGGAGGAGCCCAGAAACATAAGTGAGGTGAGACGCTTTCTGGGTATGGTGAACCATCTTGGGAAGTTCCTTCCCCACCTAGCAGAAAAGACCAGACCTTTGAGAGATCTTCTGAAGACGTCAAACATGTGGTCGTGGGGTTCACCGTAGCAACAAGCTTTCGACGCTATTAAAACTGATCTGACAACACCACCAGGACTAGCATTGTACGACCCGAATGCAGAGGCACGTGTGTCAGCGGATGCATCATCGTATGGACTCGGTGCAGTTTTACTTCAGAAAAACACTAATACGAGAGTTGAGCTGAAGCAGCCGCTGCGTGCAGACGTGTGTCAGTGAGCTCCAGGTACCTCAGCGGTGTTGGATTTATAAAAGCGACTACGTTGCTCTAGACGCTAAAATTTATTCATGACACAGTGGACAAATACTATCCAAACCTGACTAATTTGGAACTGAATTTTTGTCGTTTTTATTTTTATTTTTTATTTTTTTTATTGTCGGCGTAAAACCTTCTAACGTGAGGAAGATGACGACTGAACAAGAAAAACTAACTTTAAAATCCCTGATGAAGGCTATCCGTGAGTCGAAAGAAGAGCTCACTATCCATATAAATCAAAAAATAGACTATATCCAACAATCCTTAACAAAAATTGAACTGTCATGCTCCACGCTGGCGGAGCAGGTGCAGGAAATCGAGACCAGAATTGGCGCTAATGAAGACAACCTCTCTGACGCACAAGTGCGCATAATTAAAATGGAGAAGGAAATAACTCTTCTGAAGGAGAAAACGGACGATTTGGAAAACCGGAGCAGAAGATCAAATATCAAAATTATAAATATTCCAGAAAAGTCTGAAGGCACCGACATGGTTGATTACGTGGAGCGACTAATCCCACAGCTGCTCGGGGAGGAGCACTTCCCAGCCCTGCTCATCATCGAGAGAGCGCACCGTCTGGGGAGGGCGTCGGAGCGGACCAGACCTATCCTCGTGAAGTTTCTGAATTCCAGAGACAAAGATAAAGTACTCCGTTTGGCCAGGGACAAGGGGACGGTAAAGTTGGGTAAAAATCGAATCTCATTTTACCCAGATTACAGCACCGAGGTGCAACGCAAAATGCTCGCTTTCAGCGAGGTGAAGAAACAACTACGGGAGAAAAAAATTGAATATGCCAGCCGCTACCCTGCTAAACTGAGGATTCGACACGGAGGTGGATTTAAACTTTTTACAACCCCATCTGAGGTGGAGGCCTTCCTGTCCACTGTGCAGGATGAGGGATAAAAACATTTCCTTCACACGATGACAAGGCACCATGACTAACGGTAAAAAAAATAAAAATGTTGCATAAAATAATCCATATTTACTATGCCTCAAATGTTAAACCATTTTTATTTAGTCACTTGTGTCTAATAATATCATACTGTAGGCTATGTGTACAATATGTTAAGTAAAGTTAATATATATATATATGTATGCTGTGTGTGTGTGTGTGTGTGTGTGTGTGTGTGTGTGTGTGTGTGTGTTGGTCTATGTGGTTTGGCCCGACTATGCGCCAGACTACGTACCGACATTATCGGGACATTTGGTATTAGCCAGCCTTTGCCAATGTCTGGATAAAACACAGATTGTATCCAAATATATTAATATGTAAACATTGTTTTTTCTCATCAATATCAGCGTAACTTGTGGCTAATAGGCTGCCTGGATGAGTTGGAGTGTGCTTTAACACTTAAAATTGTTTTAATAAAAAGTTATTTACATTTATAAAATTGGCTGGCGACGCACCTCCCAGGGAATATGTGTGTGGTGTGTATGTTTTTGTGTATCGGTTGCATTTATTGAAGCCGTGTGTGTGGCTCACTGACACACAGCGCGCCAAACTGCAACGCCCCTCCTCTGCTCCCTGTTGTGGGCGGGGCCTCAGCCGAAGCTTTAAAAGTTAAACCCCTCGAGCTGACACGTGTAGAGACGTAATGGCTTCCTTTCTGCAGTATGACGGCCTGAGGTGAGCGGAGATTTTAAAAGTTTAAACTGTGGATTTTGCAGCAGGTGGACGGAGGACTGCACAGAGGTAAGAATTAATTAATTTATTTATTTATTTTATTTTTTTTTGCTTTGAGGACATTGAAGTAAATGTTAGCGTGTGCAACGTGACACGCTGTGTGAATGTTGTAGAAAACTTTATCAACATTTATATAAATTAGCAACTATCTGTGCATGAGTTTTGAGCGTGGGTACTCGGGACCCGCAGCGGGACGGCCGAGCAGGACCGCCACGCCGCTGGGTACAGTTCTGAGGGCCGGCCGCGTGCCGAGGACAGCCGAGCGACCCACGTAGACCCCCATGCGTATCCCGCACGTCGGTCCGTGTGCGCCGCACGTTTGATGTTTTGAGTGGTTATTTAGAGTCGAACGTGACGAAGATGAGACGAAGCGTAGCGTGACTTGACGTCGCCGCAGCGTGACACGCTGTGTGAATGCTGTACTTTATCAACATTTTTATAAACTAGCAACAATATCTATGCATCACTCGTGGGTGTTTTGAGTGGTTAATTAGTAAAATAAGTGGTTTGGACATGTCCAGAGGAGGGGCAGTGGTTTGGACATGTCCAGAGGAGGGGCAGTGGTTTGGACATGTCCAGAGGAGGGGCAGTGGTTTGGACATGTCCAGAGGAGGGGCAGTGGTTTGGACATGTCCAGAGGAGGGGCAGTGGTTTGGACATGTCCAGAGGAGGGGCAGTGGTTTGGACATGTCCAGAGGAGGGGCAGTGGTTTGGACATGTCCAGAGGAGGGACAGTGGTTTGGACATGTCCAGAGGAGGGACAGTGGTTTGGACATGTCCAGAGGAGGGACAGTGGTTTGGACATGTCCAGAGGAGGGACAGTGGTTTGGACATGTCCAGAGGAGGGACAGTGGTTTGGACATGTCCAGAGGAGGGACAGTGGTTTGGACATGTCCAGAGGAGGGACAGTGGTTTGGACATGTCCAGAGGAGGGACAGTGGTTTGACATGTCCAGAGGAGGGACAGTGGTTTGGACATGTCCAGAGGAGGGACAGTGGTTTGGACATGTCCAGAGGAGGGACAGTGGTTTGGACATGTCCAGAGGAGGGACAGTGGTTTGGACATGTCCAGAGGAGGGACAGTGGTTTGGACATGTCCAGAGGAGGGACAGTGGTTTGGACATGTCCAGAGGAGGGACAGTGGTTTGGACATGTCCAGAGGAGGGACAGTGGTTTGGACATGTCCAGAGGAGGGACAGTGGTTTAGACATGTCCAGAGGAGGGACAGTGGTTTAGACATGTCCAGAGGAGGGACAGTGGTTTAGACATGTCCAGAGGAGGGACAGTGGTTTAGACATGTCCAGAGGAGGGACAGTGGTTTAGACATGTCCAGAGGAGGGACAGTGGTTTAGACATGTCCAGAGGAGGGACAGTGGTTTAGACATGTCCAGAGGAGGGACAGTGGTTTAGACATGTCCAGAGGAGGGACAGTGGTTTGGACATGTCCAGAGGAGGGACAGTGGTTTGGACATGTCCAGAGGAGGGACAGTGGTTTGGACATGTCCAGAGGAGGGACAGTGGTTTGGACATGTCCAGAGGAGGGACAGTGGTTTGGACATGTCCAGAGGAGGGACAGTGGTTTGGACATGTCCAGAGGAGGGACAGTGGTTTGGACATGTCCAGAGGAGGGACAGTGGTTTGGACATGTCCAGAGGAGGGACAGTGGTTTGGACATGTCCAGAGGAGGGACAGTGGTTTGGACATGTCCAGAGGAGGGACAGTGGTTTAGACATGTCCAGAGGAGGGACAGTGGTTTAGACATGTCCAGAGGAGGGACAGTGGTTTGGACATGTCCAGAGGAGGGACAGTGGTTTGGACATGTCCAGAGGAGGGACAGTGGTTTAGACATGTCCAGAGGAGGGACAGTGGTTTAGACATGTCCAGAGGAGGGACAGTGGTTTAGACATGTCCAGAGGAGGGACAGTGGTTTGGACATGTCCAGAGGAGGGACAGTGGTTTAGACATGTCCAGAGGAGGGACAGTGGTTTAGACATGTCCAGAGGAGGGACAGTGGTTTAGACATGTCCAGAGGAGGGACAGTGGTTTGGACATGTCCAGAGGAGGGACAGTGGTTTGGACATGTCCAGAGGAGGGACAGTGGTTTGGACATGTCCAGAGGAGGGACAGTGGTTTGGACATGTCCAGAGGAGGGACAGTGGTTTGGACATGTCCAGAGGAGGGACAGTGGTTTGGACATGTCCAGAGGAGGGACAGTGGTTTGGACATGTCCAGAGGAGGGACAGTGGTTTGGACATGTCCAGAGGAGGGACAGTGGTTTGGACATGTCCAGAGGAGGGACAGTGGTTTGGACATGTCCAGAGGAGGGACAGTGGTTTGGACATGTCCAGAGGAGGGACAGTGGTTTGGACATGTCCAGAGGAGGGACAGTGGTTTGGACATGTCCAGAGGAGGGACAGTGGTTTGGACATGTCCAGAGGAGGGACAGTGGTTTGGACATGTCCAGAGGAGGGACAGTGGTTTGGACATGTCCAGAGGAGGGACAGTGGTTTGGACATGTCCAGAGGAGGGACAGTGGTTTGGACATGTCCAGAGGAGGGACAGTGGTTTGGACATGTCCAGAGGAGGGACAGTGGTTTGGACATGTCCAGAGGAGGGACAGTGGTTTGGACATGTCCAGAGGAGGGACAGTGGTTTGGACATGTCCAGAGGAGGGACAGTGGTTTGGACATGTCCAGAGGAGGGACAGTGGGTATATTGGTAGAAGGATGTTAGAAATGCAGCTGCAGGAAAAAGACAAAGAGGAGATATATGGATGCAGTTAGAGAGGACATGGAGGTAGTTGGAGTGAGGACAGAGGATGCAGAGGACAGAGTGAGGTGGAGGAGGATGACTCGCTGTGGCGACCCCTGAAAAGGGAAAAG
>JBBPBX010065188.1:8396-20028 GCA_038048925.1 Garcialebias charrua | reverse complement strand
GAAGGGTATTAAATGCATAACAGATTACAAAGGCAAGAACAAACAATGCCCCAGGGACCCATCTCTGCCTGATGCCCTCAATAAGTTTTATGCACGTTTTGATGATCCAAACAGACCAGCTAGCACCAGACTCACCTCATCACCAGATGAAGAGCATCTCAGAGTGACCGCAGCAGAAGTGAGAGGCAGTCTCAGAAGATTAATCCTCATAAAGCAACCGGACCAGACAACATCCCAGGGAAAGTTCTGAAGGAATGTGCGGACCAGCTCTGTGAGGTGCTGGCTGACATCTTCACCACCTCACTTGCACTGGAGTCAGTTCCCACCTGCCTGAAGACCGCGACCATCATCCCAGTCCCAAAGAGCTCCACAGTGACTGGTCTGAATGACTATAGACCGGTGGCCCTCACCCCGATAGTCGCTAAATGTTTTGAGAAACTGGTCATGTCCCACATCAAGGCAACCGTCAACATCAACGAGGACCCTCATCAATATGCATACCGCGAGAACCGATCAACAGAGGACGCCATCTCTTCCGTGGTCCACACTGCTCTCACCCACCTGGATCAGAAGGACTCATACGTGCGTCTGCTCTTTGTGGACTTCACATCTGCCTTCAACACCATGATCCCCCAAACTCTGATAGACAAACTATCTACACTTGGACTAAGCCCCTCCATTTGTAACTGGGTACTAGACTTCTTAACAGACAGACCACAGTCCGTGAAGATCCACAACTTCTCCTCCTCCACCATAACCCTCAGCACTGGCTCTCCTCAAGGATGTGTGCTGAGCCCTCTTCTGTTCACTCTGCTCACATATGATTGTACAGCCACACATCCAGGCTGTCATATTGTTAAGTTTGCAGATGATACAGCGGTGGTGGGATGCATCACAAACAATGATGAGTCCAGCTACAGACAGGAGGTGGAACACCTGGAGAGCTGGTGCAAAGAGAATAATCTTCACATGAATGTGAAGAAGACAAAGGAGATGATTGTGGACTTCAGAAGGAACAAACACACCCACGCCCCACTGAACATAGGTGGATCTGCAGTGGAAGTGGTCTCCAGCTACAAATACTTGGGTGTACACTTGAATGATAACCTCAGCTGGAGCAACAACACCACCAGCCTGATCAAGAAAGGTCATCAAAGACTCTACTTCCTCAGACGGCTGAGACGTGCTGGTCTGAGCAGCCCAGTTCTCACCTCGTTCTACAGGTGTGCAGTGGAGAGCGTCCTGTGCTCCAGCATCAACGTGTGGCATGGAGGCTGCACAGTTGCAGAGAGGAAAGCTCTACAGAGAGTGGTGAAGGCTGCACAGAAGTCTGTTGGAGTCAGTCTCCCCACCATCACAGACATTTACACCTCCAGATGCAGGAAAAGAGCCACCTGCATCATGAAAGACCTCACTCACCCAGCACACTCACTCTTTGCCCCACTCCCCTCAGGACGGAGGTTGAGGAGCATCAAATGTAGAACCACTAGACTGAGGAACAGCTTCTACCCTGAGGCTGTTAGACTCATGAATAAATAAAAAATAAAAATAAACACTGCAAAATATCACATCATGCTGATGCTGATCTGTTTTCTTGTTGCTGTGTTCATCTGTGACCATCTGCTCATACAGACTCATGTTCGTGCTGCTGTTTATAATGATGTTTTTTCACTACATTAGGGCTTAGTGTATTACTAGTTGATGTTTTTTGTAAAGAAATCTATAGGGCGTTTGTGTAATTAAACACTTACGAGGTCAGTTTACTGACTTACCTATAGTTTTAGATGCGCAGGTCTGAGCAGACTTTTATCTGCATAAACATGCCACCAATTCACGGGGTCTCAACTTTTTCAGAATAAATCAATAAATCTGTGATGTGATTAGCCAGAAATGTAATTTCACAAGAGACTTCAACTTATGTTGGTCTACCAGAAAATAGACCTTTTATTGAAACTATCACAAAAATTACATTAAACATTTGTATCGATATTAGCTCTGATTTAATAACTACGTTGACAAGAATTCAAATTAAAACAAACAGACAGGAACTTAAACTGTTGGTACATTTACTTGACAGATTAATAGCTTATGAAAAATAAGAAATAGGAGGAAGGAATACGTGGAAGCTAAGTTAACTAAAGTTGGTTATTTTGAACCAGACTGGGTGACACCTTTTTCCCACACGAGCAGACTGCTGGGCTCCCGCACGCTCAAACACACCACGACTCGTTACCTGTTGACGGTTCGTCTCTTGGAGATAAGAGTGGAGAAGTTTGTGGACACACACGTGGATGGGTTTGTCCACCGGCCGTCCAGTTGGAACTTCAGCGTGTGTGGCTGATTCACGATACGAGGAAACTCGCCTCCCTCGGCAGGAAACAACGGTCAAGCGCACAGACTGATTTTTCAAAATAAAACTTCAGAAAACAAATTCTTTCAGAAGATGAGTGAGTGAGTTACAGTAAGCTTTACTGTAACTCCAGCTGAAACGTGGGTCTAGTTGACATATGACCGGAACGTCTCCAGCTTTCCCAGAGGAGAGAAGCCAGTTGCGAGTTAGTTCTCTCCCAAGCACCAAAGCAAAAAAGCAGGAAATGACCTTTATATGGGAGGCGGGGTCTTACCAACCTCCTTAATAACTATTGGCTGGTTTTAACAAAATAAGAGATGGGTTTTCATCTAATAGGCAGAATGGTCTCTGACGGACAACAGGAAAACTGTTTACAAAATCGGCCAGATAGCCTGCTTGTGAGCACAGAGAATGTTATGGCTAACTTCATAGACAAAACAGAGAAGGAAGCTGAACAGCTAACAGTTTACCCTGAACTGTGTCTTAGAATCAGAGCCTGCTTGCTATGCAGAAATAAAACCAGAAAGGTCAAACTCATGCAAGTAACAGATCATCATTAAAATGACAAAATATACTGTAGATCAATTCTGAATTAACACACATTAAAAAGAAAGTTCAATCTGATTAATTAGTGTCCATTAATTCATAATAATTGTAACAAATATAAGTGTCCACTCGTCTCCTTGAGGGCTTCAAGAAGGTGTAACACTGAGAGTTTCAGAGAGATGCAGAGAGGTGTACTTGAAGGTCAAGACAGAGGGCCTATATCACTACAGTCCCCCTTTTTGGAAGTCATCGCCTGTCCTTGGAGATGAGTTCCAACACGAAAGGATACCACCGAATGTCTCTGACCTCTATGTAATCCAGCAAGTGGAAAAAAAAAGTAAAAAAAAAGTTCAAAATTATACTCCCATAATGTTTTGGAAATTCCATACTGTTCGTAGGTAATCCCTTTGCGGTAAGCTTTCAATCCTTTGGAAAACATAGTCTGTTAACCCATGGAAAACTGAGTCTGTGATCCCTTGGAAACAAAGTCTTATAATCCACAACGGTAAATCCACAACGATGGGGGTTATTGATTTCATCAGCAAGAATGGTTTTAATCAGCATGTAGAGGGGATCCCTCGATTGAAGCAGAGGAGGCGGCCTTGGATGAAGGTTGAAGACCAACGTTGGATCAGCAGGTCCCCACATCGAAGGTTGCAGGCTGGATGGCTTCCAGTCGGTGCCACCCTGGTTCAATGTGTCATGCAATTATGTGGTTTTAGGTGGGCTTATGATTGGGATTCTACATTAAGCCTTACCTATATGCACCTGGTATGTAAGCTATCATGGATTAGATCAGCTACAATTACCAATTAAGGGGTGGATCAATGCTGTAAAAATCAGATATAGGGATCTATACCTATAGAAATGTGGAGGGCTTCTGTAACGAAGGCCTCTTCTTTCAAACTATTCCTCCATTCATTATTTAGTTTAGGTTAAACTAAAATAAAAAAATGAAATCTAGTTTGGTCTAAATGTCTGTTGTCTTTTAGACGAACGACGCAAGATTTGGTATTCCCTATAAATTTTGAAGTCTATGGCGAGACTCATCAAAATGAATAGATCTAGAATAGAAACGATCGAATCGGTTCTACCTAAATGATTGGGAGGTCAGTGTAGATTATAGTACCTTAAGTAGTATTGATCTACAATGACTCTTCAAAGATTGAGATCTTTAACAAAATGAACAGCATGTTGGCATAGTTAAATCCATTTAAGTCTTCAACTAACATTAATCAAAACCTCTTTTGGCTGGGAGTGTTCAGAAAACAATAACAACTTCAATAACAACAAAAGTAGCAATTAAGCAACTAAAAACAACGTTTCACTACGTCAAACTCACTCTGGTCGTCAGATTCCAACGTGTCACACACAAGAAAAACAGTTCTTAGCTTTATAACCGATGTCAATTAAATCCTGCAGATTTAAACGGTTGTTAAGGTTAGTTTTTGTTGTGGGTTTTATGCTTAGCGTTTCTAAGTTCTAGTTGGAACGGTTTCTTTTCGCAACTAGTATAGTTTAAACTGTTTAGTTTATTTACTATCCTGTGCTTGGACGACCTTGTTTTCCCATGAAGTCTGTGAGTTTGCGAGAGCTTTGTCATTTGTGGGGTTATTGAAATCTTTGTCCTTGACATGGACATGGCCTAACATCACCCCCCTGTGGTCATGGGGGACCACGCGCACGGGTGTGGACATCCGTCCATGTGTACGAGTTAGGATGCCATTGTTTAGTTTAAGCTGTTCGCGCAGTTTAATGGGAACCTTGTACAGGAACCTTATAGGTTCTGGCCAACGTACCTCTGTACGTTTACCTCTTTCTGCGTAATACAGGTGTGTCACAACCGTTGGCGCAGTCGCAAGTGTGCCTGACTGGTCAGACTGCGACGGGTCACTGTCGTTGTGGTGTACGTCTTCCCACTTCATGACTGAAGAGGTGCTCTTTGAGTCTGTAAGAACTATGTCATCTCTGAGTAGTTCTAGATTCAAATGCTCTTGAACCAAGGTTTCATTGAAAGCTTGGCTAATAACCAAATTACCTGTCCCAGAGGACAGTACAGCGTTCTCGGTGTGTGATCCTTGGATCTCTACACCATCCTCTACCCGTGGTAGGAAGTGTGAGTTTGTCCCCCTTTTGTTTAAGGAGGGGTCCTCAAAATCTGTAACAATGGAGTCCAAGTGACTGTCAGCGTGTTGTAGACTGTCACTTTCAGGACTCGGATGTCCTTGAACCAAGACTTCACTGAAATCTTGGCTGTATGCCGAATTACCTGTCCCACAGGACAGTACAGCGTCATCGGTGTGGGACCCTTGGATCTCCACACCTTCTTCTACCGGTGGTAGGTAGTGCTCAGTGAGTGCTGAAGGTGTCAGCTCGCAGAGGAGGTTCTCGTGTTGGGCCAGAGTCTGGTCCACCTGTTGAGTCTCCTCTGTCTCACCTGTATATGAAGGTTCACTTACCGGGTTTGTGGTCTCGGTTGGGGAATCCCATGTGACCTCAGCGGTACCTGTTGTTAGACAGTCAGTGTCCTGACCTTGGGGAGGCACCACGATTGGCAGTGGACTGCTCACTGTGGCCCACATTGTCTGATTGCCATAATTTATAATCGCTTCAAAGCGATTTATAAAATCTTGGCCAACCACAAATGGAGTCTGGAGTGAGTCAAGTTCAGACACATATACCGGGTGGTATAGTGACATTTCGCCAATCTGCATGTGAACCATGGCTATTAGGGTTGTTCTCGTCTTTGCGAGGCCTTGTTGCTCACCATAAGTGTCTTTCACAAAGGGTATTTGCCTGTCAACATTGTTAGCGGTGGTCCTTAGCTCCTCAAACAGTTTGGCTGACATGATAGACACGTCTGAGCCGCAAACCAGGAGTGCTTCTTGGAGGCGCCGTTTCCATAATCTGGAGCATGTGTGACTCATTGCATGTCTCAAACTGTGCAGTTCGAGGGGCAGGGGCAGGAGGGCCGCTTCTCGTGGGTACATGTTGGGACAGACCATTTTTCAATGGTTCACTGTGCCCATGTAACCTCCTTCGAATTTCACCTACTGTGAGATCCATGAGAGAACTCTTTTGGTTCGATCCGAACCGTCTGGGTTCATCTAGAGAGCGAACACCCACCTTGTGTGGTTCTCTGCTTATCTCAGGGTCTTCAACCTGAGGGGCAGGGTCAGCACAACTCCCTGTGAACCGATCTGAGTCACTGTTCCAGCTTGTGGAACTGAACTGTTGTTTATCATGAAAAACCTGTTCACTCTCGCACTCTGTAGGAGAGGGAACCTCTTCTATCTTCTGCGAGTGGGATGTGACCTCCTGACCTGGGCACACCACTGAGGGTGTTTTTCGTCGTTCGAGCATGTCAAAAAATTCCATAGCACATCGTTTAATTTCTGCCATGGTACTCTCTTTGTAATTAACATGGAAGCGAACACATTTCTTCTGGAAAGGCATGAGATTCTTAATGAAAAGACCTTTAAACTCCTCCTCCTCCTCCAGTCCAGGGACAGTTTTGCCACCGGAGTAGACAGACATCAGCCTGTCGCAGAACGACAGGGGACTTTCCCCCTTATCCTGACAGACGTCCACCGCAGCTAAGTAATTAGCATACGCTGAAGCAGATGTCCATCTACGTGCGATAAAAGAGGAGGCCCCATCAGGTGATGCACCCGTTTGAACGTCCATCTTTGTACCGACTTTCTGTGAAAAATCAAGTAAAATGGCCCTATTTCACAGTGTGCCGTCTCACCATGTGATGCCTGCGGCAGTCAACATGGTGTCCCAGATGTGAAATCAAATACAAATCAGTGATTTTTATTAATTTGTCGACCCGTGACAAGGTCAAACAAAATCGGCTGTCGTGGCAGCAGGAGCCTCATGTGCAGAGGCCTCCACCTTATCTGGAAATTTGTGAAACACAAATTAAATGAAGCCATCGTAGAGAGCAAGGCCCACCAGCTTGTTATTCTAAATAAACTGGTATCTAAAATAAATAGGAGGGCCTGTATGCAGCTGCTCAGTAACATCCAAGATGTGAAATTTAACAAAAATCAGTGATTATAATTAAATTGTCAACCCATGAGACGACCATCAAGGTCGGCCAGTTTTGTGAGATTTTTTGTGAAAACCAAGACAAAATATGCCTCCTGTGTGTTAATTTAAACTTGCAGTTTAAAAAAACAGGGACGGACAGCTAGTTTTGCACAGAATTGATGATAAAAGTGTCAAGTTTTATCAAAAATCAAACAAGTCTGTATTACTTCTGTGTAACTGTTCTGCCATCAACATTTGATTATATGTGAAAATCAAATGAGAGGGTGCTGTGTCCTCAACATTTCAAAATGTACTCTATGCAAAACAGGAAAGTTGAAATGTTAGAATTGCATCAAACTGTATTCTTAGACGTGACCAACAGATGGGGGCACCGCGCTGGAAATTAGTTTATCCCAGCGGCTGTAATTTCTCTGTCCGACCGCTATAGAAGCGCTGTTATCACCTGTGAGCGAAGCTGCAGCTTTTAGCCCACACAGACATCCAACAACGGATGAAAAGCATCAATCAGACAGACCCAAAGCGTAACGTGATAAGCTCTAGAACCCCAGGCTCACAAAAACGAAATCATGTGAGCAAAATCGGTTGAACTGTGAAACCTTTTAAACTGCGTTTAAAAGAAATAAGGTCGGTCCACATTAAATAGTTGCAGCTCCCGGTGTCACGTGACCTGGTCACATGGCGATCGGCAGTTTCAGAGCAACTGACTCAATCCACCCATTAAAATCTCAAAAACACCGCGTTTAAACAGTCTTTTCAAAGATAGTAACGGGCAACAAGCTTGAAACGTCTGGGACAAACAGCTTAAGGGAAAGTTGACGAGGATGTGAGCTCCTCCTTCCTTCAAGCGTCAACACCTACAGCGAAATCGACCAATCACAGCGAAGACAGAACTGTAGTTCTAAAACCCAAGTGTTCATGGGAAATTGTGTCTTCTAACCCTAACGCCACCCACGTGTGACGCGCCGTTCGAGCGGTGTGTTCACGGACCTGAAGTCGGTCGAACAACAGCGTGGAACGGACTTTACAACGTTCTAAAACAGTCATAAATATCGCAAAACACCGCGGTTAAGCCAGTCTTCGACGATATCGCGTGCATAGAACCCAAACAACACAGATAAACTGTCAGAAATGTGTGCAAAAATGAATCTGACAACCAGCAGTCTACAGAAACCAACGTTCTTGAACACGACACACAATTGACCAATCACAGTGCTTTAAGCAGCCATTTTGTCTCTCGGTACCTTTTTAGCTGTAGCTCGACCCAAAGTTCTAGACCCACTATCACAAAATAATCGTATTTTTACACCGCAGAAAATTCTGTAAATGAGCTCAAACACATCCAGGCTAACTCCCACGCCCCCCAAAGAAGGCAGCACGCTAACTGTGTACAACAACGGACTTTACGTCAAACGGAACCGGATCCCGTCCGGTCCAAACCGAGTGGGTTTCATCCGAACCTCAGACAACAACACGCCGTAACAGATTAGGTAAAAATGGAGCAGCAAATGAGTGAAACAGACCTTCAACAGCAATCCGCAGAAGTAATAAAATGAAGCAGGGTTGACACGGCGGTCACAACAATGAAAAATGCATGCAGCCTCGCGACACGTTATGAACGTCTCACAAACACAGACACAACATTTATCACTCATCAGCTTCAAGCATACGTTCAAAAGTGAAAGAAAGAATAATTCTAACGGAAAACGCACCAGACAATGCCACGATTAGCAATCTCTGACACCCACCAGCCAAAACTATTAAACAAGTCCAAAACAGGATACAAAACTAATGCCAACAATACCGTAACAATAAGCTACAAAAACAAATTAACAATTTAATCTTTCAGAAGACCTGTAGGGCCACCAATATGTAAAGAAATCTATAGGGCGTTTGTGTAATTAAACACTTACGAGGTCAGTTTACTGACTTACCTATAGTTTTAGATGTACAGGTCTGAGCAGACTTTTATCTGCACAAACATGCCACCAATTCACGGGGTCTCAACTTTTTCAGAATAAATCAATAAATCTGTGATGTGATTAGCCAGAAATGTAATTTCACAAGAGACTTCAACTTATGTTGGTCTACCAGAAAATAGACCTTTTATTGAAACTATCACAAAAATTACATTAAACATTTGTATCGATATTAGCTCTGATTTAATAACTACGTTGACAAGAATTCAAATTAAAACAAACAGACTAGGAACTTAAACTGTTGGTACATTTACTTGACAGATTAATAGCTTATGAAAAATAAGAAATAGGAGGAAGGAATACGTGGAAGCTAAGTTAACTAAAGTTGGTTATTTTGAACCAGACTGGGTGACACCTTTTTCCCACACGAGCAGACTGCTGGGCTCCCGCACGCTCAAACACACCACGACTCGTTACCTGTTGACGGTTCGTCTCTTGGAGATAAGAGTGGAGAAGTTTGTGGACACACACGTGGATGGGTTTGTCCACCGGCCGTCCAGTTGGAACTTCAGCGTGTGTGGCTGATTCACGATACGAGGAAACTCGCCTCCCTCGGCAGGAAACAACGGTCAAGCGCACAGACTGATTTTTCAAAATAAAACTTCAGAAAACAAATTCTTCCAGAAGATGAGTGAGTGA
Organism: Garcialebias charrua; assembly: GCA_038048925.1. Classification (NCBI taxonomy): domain Eukaryota; kingdom Metazoa; phylum Chordata; class Actinopteri; order Cyprinodontiformes; family Rivulidae; genus Garcialebias; species Garcialebias charrua. The sequence goes on along the minus strand of JBBPBX010065188.1, from coordinate 10,461 downwards.
GTTACAGTAAGCTTTACTGTAACTCCAGCTGAAACGTGGGTCTAGTTGACATATGACCGGAACGTCTCCAGCTTTCCCAGAGGAGAGAAGCCAGTTGCAAGTTAGTTCTCTCCCAAGCACCAAAGCAAAAAAGCAGGAAATGACCTTTATATGGGAGGCGGGGTCTTCCCAACCTCCTTAATAACTATTGGCTGGTTTTAACAAAATAAGAGATGGGTTTTCATCTAATAGGCAGAATGGTCTCTGACGGACAACAGGAAAACTGTTTACAAAATCGGCCAGATGGCCTGCTTGTGAGCACAGAGAATGTTATGGCTAACTTCATAGACAAAACAGAGAAGGAAGCTGAACAGCTAACAGTTTACCCTGAACTGTGTCTTAGAATCAGAGCCTGCTTGCTATGCAGAAATAAAACCAGAAAGGTCAAACTCATGCAAGTAACAGATCATCATTAAAATGACAAAATATACTGTAGATCAATTCTGAATTAACACACATTAAAAAGAAAGTTCAATCTGATTAATTAGTGTCCATTAATTCATAATAATTGTAACAAATATAAGTGTCCACTCGTCTCCTTGAGGGCTTCAAGAAGGTGTAACACTGAGAGTTTCAGAGAGATGCAGAGAGGTGTACTTGAAGGTCAAGACAGAGGGCCTATATCACTACATTTTCTTAGTTAATTCTAGATGTTATTACTGTTTTTCTCTTGCATTTGTTGTTGGATGTAACTGGGACCCCGTGTACATAATCTCGTTTTCATCACATGTACCACATGCGGTGCAAATGACAATAAAGACTCTCTGACTCTGACTCTGACTCTCTGAAAGAACGAGATCTCGGATACAAGCGGCTGAAATGAGTTTTCTCCGCAGGGTGTCTGGACTCTCCCTTAGAGATAGGGTGAGAAGCTCAGTCATCCGGGAGGGACTCGGAGTAGAGCCGCTGCTTCTCCACATCGAGAGGAGCCAGTTGAGGTGGCTCGGGCATCTGGTTAGGATGCCTCCTGGACGCCTCCCTGGTGAGGTGTTCCGGGCATGTCCCACCGGGAGGAGACCCAGAGGAAGACCCAGGATACGCTGGAGGGACTATGTTTCTCGGCTGGCCTGGGAACGCCTTGGGATTCCCCCAGAGGAGCTGCTCCAAGTGGCTGGGGAGAGGGAAGCCTGGGCCTCCCTACTTAGGCTGCTACCCCGCGACCCGACCCCGGATAAGCGGAAGAAAATGGATGGATGGATGGATGGATGGATTTTTGACCTTCAAGAGAGGTCAAAAATGTGTTAGGAATTTTTTTAATCTCCAAACCCAATATGTCATTTTTTTTCACCACTTTTATTGTCTGTCCAACAGGTCTCACTTGGAAATGAGTCTTCGAGGCTCAACGTGACTTATCTGTTTAAATGAAGGTTGAATGAATGAATGAATGTCAGGGGACTGGATTTTTGGGATGAACCAGTCTCTGCTATATTGCATTTTGGAGTTTGAAAGCCACACGTTTAGAAAATAAATGTCTCAGTTTCTCTGAAACATATGGAATGACCACTAGTCTAGGTCTGGGTTCCTCTTTAGAAATTAGTTGCAACTCAATTGTGTGAACATCTGAACAGAAATAATCTGAGGAGTTTCACTTATGGTTTAGAGCGCATCAGAGCACAGAAACAGCACTGGTGAAAATTCCTGAATCCTAAATTCTCATGGCCTGAGACAATGGATTTGTGTCTGTACTTGTCCTGTTAGACCTCAATGCTGCATATGAAACACTTGATCACAATATTCTACTATACAGTTTTGAATATGATATTGTGATTACATGAATACAGTAGTCCCTTGCTACTTCACAGTTTGTTTTAGCGGACTCGCTCTATTACGGTTTTTCAAAAGAAGAATGGATATGACACACAATTGGTGGATTGATGGATGAGCCGCACGATCAGCATGAATTTTTTATTTAAAAAATATACATTATATATATATTTTTAGCACCTTTGTGCAGCCCACAATGCAGGATAAGCTTCCTACTGCAGCTGTTCTCTGTACGGGGTGAAGAAGTGGGCATATATATATA